>JAEPRC010000147.1:0-69306 GCA_016758945.1 Mucor plumbeus
AGAAAGAGATAATCAATGAACTTGTTAATAAAGAAGTCCATAAATTTTTATTATGTTTATTAAGCAAGTCCTTAAATTTTTATATTCACAAAGAACCAATAACTGTTCTACTTTCCAATCTACATTACCCATCAACTCATTCAATTAATCTTTCTAGTCATTCATTGGTCAACATCAATGATCCATCTCTTGTATCCTCCCCATTCCTTTAGTTTAGACAATTAATATAAATAGCAAAGTATTCCAGATAGTCATTAATAATCTTATCTTAAATTTAAAAGAATAAACAACATCTTATATATTATTTTACAAGTGTTTTATTTTCATTTTTTCACACACGAGCGCTCTTAAATTGAGGTTTGACTGTATATGAATTGTATGTGAATTATGATTTTCTGCCTAGTGTAATATATCTTAATTTTTTACAGAGATAGCAAAGCTCAAAATTTGGAATTTTTAGCAGCGAAATACCTGTAAAAATTAGAAACATAAACGTAAAAAAGGATAGTACTAACTGCTAGAGATGGGATCCTTGCAAAAACTCAAATCTAAATTAAACTTGAACGTTTAAACTTACAGATATTTTCGATTTTTTAGTCAATGACTAGAGCCATTTTTAATTTTTTTTTTCATTTGCAGCTCCTTAATTTATCACAGAAAATAGAGGTTCCCTTAACATCTCATTAATACTCTGTGATTGATTATTTTATTAGTATTTATATATTGAAACACACTTGGCTATTTATAATGTATGCTAATCCACATCAACATGTAGGGCACTTCTTTTTATGTACATTATGAATGTATATTTAAGGTCTTTTTTTTTTTTTTTTTTTTTTTTTGAAGTTTTTAGTTTTTTTGTTCCACTTTTTTAAAAGAAAGAGTCCACTCAAAAAGAAACACAAAGTGGTAGATTTATGTAGTTACAAATAAAAAATAATGAACTATGTCGAGATGTATGGCGTCGGATTTATTATGCTTGTATGTTAGTAACTAGTTGATTGACATTTGACAAAATTTCGTAAATTTGGATAAATGTTTACGGAAATCTTTTGGTTCCACGTAGTTTTATTCAAAAACATTTGATACGGTTGCTTTTAAAAACACTTTCAGGGTCTTAATAATATATAACTAACGAAATACAGTACATTGCGATGTAAGGGTTTATTGATTTAATTAAATTAGAAAGAACAAGATATTTTTATTTAAATTAGCTATTCGTTATCTTCTTCACCAATATAACACCTAGTAGTACCAGCAGGATCAGATTCTTTTTGAGATGGGAGACAAACGCGACCAGGACAACATTTCTTCATTCCTTCACCACATTTGCCACCTTTAATCATACACCATTTGTTGGGCTTGTCATCAATGCTATCAGCAGAAATAGCGACAAAAAAAGTAGCAAAGATTACAGCAAGAAATAGGGAAAGCTTGATTTGTAACATAATAATTTTAATAATATGAAAACCAAATAATGATTGGAATTTCAATCCTTTTATACCTTTGTTGGATCAGCAAAAGGTGGTGCTACTTTATTGCATAATATCACAAAAAAGACGTCATGTTGCACCTATATTTGAAATACGATCTATGGCAATAAAAGGTCAACTCATGAATATCGTACCATTCACCGTATTTAGAAGGTATAATCTCTATTTTTAACATATGGTGAAAGTTTGTTAAGAAGGGAGATGCTTGTAAAAAGGAAATACTCTACATAGAATATCGTATAAACAAAAGTAAATACTATCAAATGCTGGATGTGCAGCTGCCTTTCCATGATCTACATGCAACATAAATATATCCTCTATATGATTCAATACGTTCTCTACCATATAGTAACTACAATAAATACAATAAAATATAATATCAAAGTTTAGATTAAATTAAATATACTTTTAGCTTGTATGTTATGTTACACTTTGTACACTATTTCAACGCTAATCTTTCTCTAGTTTATTTTTACATATGCAGACAAACATATAAAGAAACAATTATACGTATTAATAGTAAATTTATCTAGCATATGCATTACGTTTTTCTCACAATAATAAATCTGTTATCTAGATGCGCGCATTTTAACTAAAAATTGGTAAGGCTACAAAAAAATGTCCCTCTTTATTTGAAAGCCTTTTAACAAAGTTTTTGAAGGATTTTTTAACCTTCATGAAAACGATACAGTATAAATCGAATTGGACGCATTCAAAGTATCTTCGATACTACCCAAAGTCTTTTCATATCTTTCATTTTGTAAAGGAGTAGTTATTGGATGAAATGCTGATATAAAGCTTTCTCTAGGGTTCATCTAAAAAACATTAATTGGATATATTGTGGCTTCATAGGGGTTTTTTTCGATGCATGCATCGACAATTATTATTTATTTAAAGAATTATGATATAAAAAATGTTGTTATACAAAAAAGATATGCTCTTTTAACGACGGTATTGAGGGTTTTCGTCATCTGGAGCACCGTATCCAGTAGGTTGAGAATGACCGTAACCGGAAGAAGGGTTGTGTTGGCCATAACTAGCAGAGGGGTTATTTTGACCATATCCAGCCGAGGGATTATGTTGACCATAGCCGGAAGAAGTATGTTGTTGACCGTAACCTGAGTTGGTGTTGGGCTGACCATAACCAGAAGAGGCGCCATGAGATTGACCACCATAGCCTGAAGAGGTGTTACCATAGCCTGAGGAAGTGTTACCATAGCTTGAAGAAGTGTTACCATAGCCAGAGCTCTTGTTTTCTTGACCATATCCGGAAGTGGCTGAAGAAGAGGTGTTACCATAAGTAGGAATAGCAGATTGACCAGACGAACCATCAGTCTGAAGAGTCCATTGTTGATTGCGATTATCAGTATCTTTACGGTTATATAAAATGACTTTGGCGCCATCCTTGTTGGAACCACCCTTGATATCCAAAACAAGACGAGGATCAGCTAAACAATAGACGTAACCATCGCGGAAACCCCATCTTTGATTGTGTGCCCTGAAAGTTTAACAAAATATGTGAGTGATTGATCTCTCTTTTTTTTTTTTTTTTTTTTTTTTTTTTGTGCATAAAAACAACTTACATGGTGGTCTTGCGTTCATATTGAACAATTTGAGTATCAGATTGAAGGTCACCGCCACGAATATCAATGACTATATATCATCATTATGCAGTTAATATCTAAAGATGCGTGATGACCCTATGATGTATTTCTTTTTATACCTAAACCGGACTTTTTGTTAACTAAAAAGCCATTTTCACAACGCCAAAGCTAATAAAACATGGGATAAATGTTGAATAAAAAGAGACATTTCCCGGTAAGTATATATATGAAACTTACTTGGTTATCCTTATCTTCACCAGTCTTTTGGGGCCAGATGATAATGTTGGAATCAGACTGTTTCGAAACTTGTTAGAATACAATGATATGATAACGCGAAATTTATAGGCTAGAAAAACTTACAGTGAGTTCACCCATGTAAACATCAACGCACGAACCATTCTCCTTTGATTTGATATAGAAATATTGTCCTTGAGGGAATCCACTAGCCATAGTAATAGTATTTATTTATTAGAATAAAGAAAAGTTAATGTAAAAGAAAGAAAATAGAAATGAAATTTATGCATGTGTATTTTTATATTACAAAATTGAACAAGCAAATAATCGGTTATTCAACTTAATTTAGATAATACACACATTGTAACCCATTTTTCTGGCTATTTTGCCATACAGAATTTTTGTTTAAATGCAGTTTTCCATTAAGTTATTTGTTTCGGTTTCATCCAAGCATAGTAATTTAGCAAGAATTGGGACCATTGTCTGTTAAAGAGAGAGAGAGAGAGAGAGAGAGAGAGAGAGAGAGAGAGAGAGAGAGAAAAGGTTAATATAAATAAACTAGAAATCCAACAAAAATCTCGATATTTACCTGCTTGTTTTCAGACATTAAAAACTTGACAAGCACATTTTTCAAGTACTCAACATTCATATCTTGGCGTTTTTCAAAAGCGTCTATTTTTCTATTAACATATATAGCTTAATAGACCGCGACAAGAAAATAAATATATATATATATATATATAAGATTACCTTAATTCATCCTTGAGCACCTAATAGATAAATTCATTCTTATGAGCATTATATTTCATATAATTTATATTTTAAATATACCTTTTCTTGCGTTTGAAGTGCTGTAATCTTATCTTGGCTTTCATGTAACATTTCACTTAGTTTTTGCACTTGTTTTTCTAATCCAATCCGTTCATCCGGTATTTGACGTGACACAAGAGGTGAAAGTAAAGAGCTCATGGATGCATAGACATCTGATGTTGTAGTTGAAAGTGATTGTGATGATGGTGTTGTTGTTGTTGATTTTGTGGGCTGCTGTTGGATTTTTTGTTGAGGTAATTCGATTATTTCATCTGGTGGAGGTGGAGATGTTGGTGTTGATATAATAAGTTTTTCAATTTCATTATCTTTGATCAATAATTGTTGATATAACGAATCATTTGTTTCTTGTAATTCTTGTAGACGTAATTTCAAAGGTTCTAAACTATTTGTAGATGATTCCATTTGATCATCATATTTAGACTGCAATGCAATTATTTGTTGGGATGATTGATGAAATTGCTTAGTCATGGCTTGTAATTCTAAAAAAAAAAAAAAAAAAATGCATATTTTTAACCATTTTTGTTTCGTATGGGGGGAGGGGGGAGGTTTGACATTTTACTTGTTTCTAAAGCAGTTTTCTCGGCTGAAAAATTTGTTTCATTTTTTACAAGAATATGCTGCTTTGATTCTAATTCATTGATTTGATCAATTGCTTTCCTAAGGTCATGTTCTAAAAATAATTGTTGTTCTGCTTTTTCTTGCTGTTCATGTTCATATTTGGTTTTTTGTGTTTGCAATTGCTCTACAAGTTCTTGTAATTGATTGATTCGACTGGTATCACTTTGTTTTTCCTTATTTTTCTCTAATAAAATATGAGCTCTTTTTTTGTATTGTTCGTAATTAGTTTTTGTTTGCTCGAATTGAATTGAAACTTGTCGATTCTTGGCTTCCAATTGCTTAATTTCAGTTCCATAAAATGTTTTTGTACTGGTAATTTCAGTATTTAATTTCTCAATGGTTACTATTTTCATACAATTAATACTAACATATCAAACACAGATATTAAATCTTACATTGCTGTGTCTCTGAAGTTGATTTGTATGATTGTTCTCTTTGCTGACATTCTTCCAATTCCATTTTTAACTTACCAATTTCAATATCTTTGGAGGCAATGCTTGCACGATAACTATCAATATTTTTTGATGCTTGACCAAAAATTTCTACGTAGATTTTTAAATTTCAATCAAAACCCCCAAAAAAAAAAAAATTAATATGGATTACCTCGCATTCTTTTGAGTTTCTCTTCATATTCATCTATTCAAGTCGAAGAAAAGCTTAATTTTGAGTGCATTTTAAACTATAATTCAAATAAATTATACTTGTTTTGGTAGTTGATGTTTCTTGTAACTTTGTATATTCAGCTGTTTGGTGTTTTAACTGGTATTTTAAATCTTTCACTTGTTCTTGAAGTTGAAAATTAGCTTTATCCGATTCTCGTATCATCATATTTGGAGAGTTTGAACCAGCAGCAGTTGGTTTCTATTGTTTTTACGTGAATATCAAAAACAAAAAAGGCTGATTTACAATAGGCATTTCACTGACCTTGAGTCGAGATTTAATCAACTCGAGTTCTCTTTCTAATCTTTCAACTTGTTTTTCAGCTCTCAAAGCTCTCGCTCTTTCTGTTGTATTATTTTCAGCCATGCTTCTCCCAATCAAAGGTATATATATATATATATATAACAATAAAACAATTGGCTCGTTTGAATTAATGAACATGTGTAAGTCTTAAAGAGGCGGCTAATCAAACCAACTTCATAACAAGCCACTGTTTGCATGATCAAAATATTTTTCTTAAATGGATTTTTCATGTTTATTCTTTTAAACATACATAATAATGAAGGCACCTACATCTCAAGACAACTTATGGGTAGCAGCTGGTAAATATAAAATACAAATTTTATATGAAACATGTATTTATAGTATTATTTTTCTGCAGGTGATGGCCAAATTGACCGAGTCAGAGTAAGCTTCAGGATTAAATGTTTGTTAATTTACCGCAGTAAAGCATACTAATACACAATATTCAGGAATTATTAGAGAGCGGCATTGCTGTCGACGGTCATGACCAATTTGGATACACTGCCATGTATGTATTATTAAACCATTGTTTGATTGATTTATCCTAATCAAATTTTAGGCACGCCGCAGTTTCTTACAACCAAATTGAAATGGTTAAATTATTGATTGAGAAGGGAGCCAACGTCAATATTGAAGATTTTGAAAAAGATACACCGCTTTACGTTGCTGAGAATGTTGAAATGGCACAATTATTATTAGATAATGGTGCTGATCCTAAACATACCAATGAAGAAGGTATTACACCTGCTTTGACAGCTTTAGAAGAAGGTTGGGAGGATGTTGCACAATTATTAGCAAATATCACAAAGGAAGTTTTACCTACTGAAGAAGAAGAAGTTGATCCTTTGGCTCATATTGACCAAGAAGATAGACGGGCTGCGTCAGCAATATCAGCATCATCTGAAGCAGAACATAATGCAAATGACGAAGGAGAATTGAGCGAAGAATTGTCAAATAAAATGCAAGACATTATGAAACGTATTGAAGAACAAGGTGGTGTTGAAAATGAAGAAGAGCTTCGAGAATTAGTTACTAAAATGGTCTTGGATGGGATGCAACGTGAATTAAATGAATAAAAATTGTACATTGCTAAATTGGTCTCTTATTGATCAACGCAATTGTTTTTGATTTTTTTATACCGGAAAATATAGAATATCCCATTTAAACTGTTCCCATCGTACACCCTAGTGTTCAGGCTATATACTTGAATATTTTCAGCATTTTTGAACGACCTTAAAAAATTGGTCATTTTTCTTCAAATTTTCATGAGGGGTAGTACATGCTCGAGGACCATTTTCCGCATAATCGATGTTTTGGCATCAAAAACGGCATTTTTTACTATGATGTTTATAAGTGAAAAACAATTGAAATTAACTACTCTTTCATCTGCAAAAGCAAAAATGTCCATGTAACAATAAAAAAATTGAGTTTTGAGCATAAATCCGGTTTTTAGAAAAATGCCCATACCCCTTTCCAAAATCTTTTAAATCAATCATACGTTATACCATTCAATAGCTCTTTAAAGACTGAACTTTCAAGGATTAATGAGCTATGGTTGGTCTATTAGTAAATTCTAGAATAAATGGCAAAAAACAATTTTTTTCAATTTTTTTGATCGTTTTCATCTTGATTTGAGAATTAGACATTTAAATCTTCGACTCCTTTTTTCGAAATTGATATCCACGTTTTAAAGGATTATTCTGAACCATAATATGTAGCTTTTGCTAGTTTGAATTACTAAGACTAATTAAAAACAAGTTTATATTTGTTTAAGAGTTTTTACTTTTCAGAAAATGCAAACAATGAACAATCTAGCGTTGTGTTTTGTAAAAACATGTCAGTTTTTGTTTAAATCAAACGATGAGAAAAATGGTTTTGATACCCTCTTATACACATAATGATGTGATTTGATTCTTTAAAAAACAGCATTAACCAATTTTGAGAGCTCTAATGAAATAGCTTCCTTTGCATTACGAGTTGAAACAACCGCTAGCCATTGTTTATGCTACATTTTATGCTTCTATCATCATCAATATCTCCCTAATTCTAATACCACTGTTTGAGTATAATAATGCTTTCGGATTATGCAGGTACAATTTCATGATACAGAGAATAACTCATTTATAATTTCAGAAAATATATTTTATACGTTTTAGTGATTTTTTATATTAAGTCCCAAAATATGAGGATATGTATACGCACACTCACTGGTGCACTGGATGCACATGTAAATTTTTATTCCGTCTTTTTGTGTGTGCATCTACCTCTTTTTTTTCTTTCTCCTCTCTTTTCCTCTCTGTCTGTCTCTCTCTCTTTTTTTTTTTTTTTTTTTTTTTTTTTTTTTTTTAAAAAAGACATAAAATGGATAAATATCAAGTAAGGCCAACTTTTAATTGTCATGTAAATAGAAGATTGTTTTAATTATAAAGTAAACATAGAAAATTGAAAAACTTGGAGAAGGTAGAGATATAAAGAAAAAACGTCCGCACATTCACAAAAAAAGTTTAATATTTTAATATAATATTTAGGTACTTATGGTATTGTTTACAAGGCACAGAATCGTGAAACCAATTTAGTTGTCGCTTTAAAGCGTATTCGTTTGGATAATGAAGAAGAAGGTGTAAGTTTTTGGTTAGGTTTTCAAGTAAATATGTTCTAATATCTTTTTATTTAGGTACCATGCACAGCGATTCGAGAAATATCTTTGTTAAAAGAGTTGAAACATCCTAATATTGTTAGGTAATATACAAAGGAAGAGTGAATTACTTTATATTTTTTACTAAATCAAATTGTAGATTATATGATGTTGTACATACAGAAAAGAAACTGACACTTGTATTTGAATATATGGATTCAGATTTGAAAAAGTTTCTGGATTCTTATGGTGGTGATATTGACATTCTAACCGTAAAGGTAAAATAAAAGTTGTATTGTAGTTTTTAATTAAATAGTGCTTTAACCATATTATTCTTATGTAGCAATTCATGTATCAATTATTAAAAGGCATTGCATTTTGTCATTCTCATCGAGTTTTACACAGAGTAAGTTTTCTTTTAGAGCAGAGATTTTGTGCATTATTAACTCTTTTTCTGTTTTTCTTCTTCTTCGAAATAGGATTTAAAACCGCAAAATCTTTTAATCAACAAAGTGAATACTACAGTAAGTTTTAAAAAATAATGGACGACATTGAGAGTTGAAATTTATTAAAATTTGAAATTGCAGAAAGGTGAATTGAAATTAGGTGATTTTGGTCTTGCAAGAGCATATGGTATTCCAGTTAGAAGTTATTCTCACGAAGTTGTAACTCTATGGTATCGTGCTCCTGATGTGTTGATGGGTTCGCGTCAATATTCAACATCTATTGATTTATGGTCAGCGGGATGTATTTTTGCAGGTAAAATGTCTATTATGAATAACATTTGATAAAAACTTATTAATCATATATTCGGCTATTCGGCTTCCTCCCTTTTTTTTTTGCATAAAAAGAAATGGCATCTGGTAGACCTTTGTTCCCTGGCAATTCGATTTCTGATCAATTACAAAGGATTTTCAAAGTATTAGGTACTCCAACAGAAGAAACATGGCCCAAAGTATCCCAGCTTCCGGAATATAAGCGTGATTTTGAGATATTTCCTAGAATACAATTGGAAACTCTCCTTCCTAAAGTGGATCATCTGGGTATCGATCTTTTAAAACGTTTGCTTGAATATCCACCTGAAAAGCGTATTACAGCAAGTGATGCATTACAGCGTAAGTACTTTTTTTTTTTTCTTTTTTTTTTTTTTTTGTTTATTTAAATTATAGATTTATTGAAATATTGTTGTTATTTAGATCCTTACTTTGATGAACTGCGGAAAAAGGAGTCATCGTCTACTACAACTACTTCTACATCAGATAATGTGACAAAGGATAATAGTAGATAATTATTATATATGATAAACAGTAAAAAAAGACAAGAAACACACAAACAACATTCACACACACACACACACACACACACACACACACACATGATTCCATATCCCTTTATTAAGTCTATACTCTTTTTTTCTTTTTTTAATAAACACTTATATTAAATATTTATGAACGAATCATTGAATAAACATGATCTGCAATCGCAAGAGAAGATGTGAGACCAGGGCTTTCAATACCAATCAAAGAAAAAAAATTGTCATGCCCAGAATCTGTTTCTTCTTTAATAATAAAGTCTTGGAATGGTTCACCAGGACCAGCTAGTTTGGGTCTATTAAAAATAATGGTTAAATATCCTTGAATTCAACATAAACAAACAAATTACCTGATACCAGAATAATCTGCATGAAGTTTATCTTTGTTCAAAGAAGGTAAATACGAATGGATAGCATGCACAAAGGCTTCCTTTTTCTCATCATCATCCGGTAGACTATAATCATAAGGATCATCAATATACTGAACATCTGGACCGAATTTAATGCCGCCCGCCATGTCCAATGTCAAATGAGTACCAAGACCAGCTAAATTTTTTTCAGGACAAGGGTAAATTAAATGATTGACTTTTAAGGGTGCATTATAAGCATAATAATGGCCTCTAGCATAGTGTAACTTGTATTGCTTAGCTAGTGGAAGCATATTACTCACTTTATCCGCATGTAAACCACCCGAATTGAATACTCGTTTAGCTAAAACAGTAGTAGTTTCGTTAGGTGTTGCTAATTCTAATACAAATCCATCTTTGCTGGAAGAAATTGATTTCACTGCTGTGCAAAGCGCAACATCTCCTCCATCATCAGATATCTTTTGTTCTAAATATGCCATGAAATGATGTGAATCAACGATGCCTGTAGAGGGAGATACTAAGGCTGAGTGAAGCTTGATATCGGGTTCTTGAGCTTGCGCTTGTGCCTGATCAATAAAATATGTTTCAATGCCTAATCGTGATGCTTTTTCATGTAAACTTTGCAAATATTCATGTTGTTCTTGATTTTGAGCAACTACCCATTTGCCCAGCTTTCGATGAGGAATGTCGACTGTTTCAAATAACTTGTAAAGCATACGATTGCCTTGAATACAGAGCTTTGTTTTTAAGCTATCCTCGGGGTAATATAGACCTGCATGAATTACCTCACTGTTTCTTGCACTTTTTATTGTTTATTTTTTAATCAATAAACGCCTTCATTAATTTATGCATAAAGAGGATTTTTAATTTTTTTTAGTTTACCTTGTTTCTTCTCCAATACGTACATTTTTCTCGACTACAAACGTGGTTTCGTTTGGTCGTTCTCGAGTTAATTTCTCACCGATAGCTAATCCAACAACACCTGCACCTATAACAATATTATCCACTTGAAGTTCTGGGATTTTTTTAGAGGAAAAGGCTCTCAAAGGCTGATAAAGTGCAAAAGGTTTTGCTAAACGTGTAATCCTAAGCATACTAAATTGAGGTAAAAATGGAGTTGAACAACCTTAAACTTTCATCGTTTCTAAGCTATTATACTATTTGGGGGATGTTGGGGTATTGCGGCTTGTACCGAGAATTTCAATCCCAATTGCGAGTGGGGAAATCAAAATCGAAAATATTTCTTAATTAATTGCATAAAATGCACTTTTCGAGAAAAACCAGAAAAATTCCACCATGCTCAAAACAGTTATATAAATGCATTGTAATTAATAAGTAAACATTTGGTAGCTTGATAAGGTTACAAAAGTACTTTTTCTGGCTTTTCTGGTATTTAACCCCCATATCTTTGACCTCTTGTATCCCATTGAATATGCAAGATAAAAAGTTTCCATATTAATAAAGAATATTCCTTTTTCCAATGCTCCAGAAAATGATAATTGAACCTCAGTTTTTCTTTGTTCTTTATTTTTTTCAGTGTTTCATATGAAATAACTACATGATTTATATAAGATAGAAATCTGAGACTTATTTTCAAAAAACAGTGCTTATTAGTATCTATTTAAATCATTTTTGCCTTCCAAAAAATAATAATTTTTGGTTGAGGTATTCACGTTTTGCACGTATCAAATCCAGGTCATTTTCTATAAGGGTTGACCCGTCTTTTCAAATCTCCGATGACTAAAAAATTTATCAAAAACTCAATTTTCTTGATGAAAAATATAGCTGCAGCCACAAATAACTAACCCCTCAGTCTGTAGATAATAGTCTTAGCAATCGCTTTTTTTTTTTCTTTTTTTTTTTTTTTAAAAAAAAAAAAACTGCTTAAATATATGTTTAAAAAGTAGTATTTTTTAGCAGAAACAGTTATTTTTTCATTCTAAAATTAAAGTAAATCTCGTTATAAAAATAGCTTTGAAAGTTGCACATATAAATAAAGTGTTTTAAGTGCTTCAAAAAACAATTAATTTACATACGCAATTGACTACACGTTCTGGTTCGTAATTTAGAATCAAGATTTTTGGTTGCTTTTGCATTCAAAATCAGAAGAAAACGCTAATTGAATTACCGCCACTTCTCCACTTTCTGTACATACTTTGAAATATAGCACATTTCGTTACCTATCGATCTATAAAAATAAAAAAAAGCAAAACGAAATAATTAGACATGTCTAATATACTCTATAGAATGTATTTGTAGGATTTACTTAATTTTAATATGTTATTTAAACGACGAAAAAAAACCCTTGAAACAAAATAAACTACCAGAAATCAGTGATATTGAATCATAAAAAATTACATTATATTGATTAATTCAACAAACAAAATTTCAATTTATCGCACTCTAATGAAATCAGTATCATCATGTTTACAAGTTTGCATTTCATGCATCTTGTAACTAGTAAAGTTTTTAGGTAAAATTTACTTTTTGTTCCTCCCTCAGAGGAGTATCAATAAATTTTTTTTTTTTTTTTATTTGTAAAAAATAAAACGTCAAAAATTTTTTCTTCATTCCAATAGATACTTTTATAACATCATTATGTCTGATCAAACAGCCGTAGATACCAAGCCTATCAAGGATGAATCCATGAACGAGGTTACATATGAAGAAAAAGCAGAATCTGCTCAAACTGCTGTAGATACCAAGGACGAAACAATGGAGGCCGTTGAGGAACCTTCCGTTGCCGTCCCCGAGGATGCCACTACTACAAAGGTAGAATACCCACCCAATGTACATAAAGTCCATCGCCAACTTTTAGCTATTTTCGATCCTGAAAATATCAAAAAAGACAACTTTTTCAGAGAATTGGTTGAAAGAGATCCTGAACATTGTAATTTTTTTTTTTTTTATATATATATATATATATATATATATATATCAACATGTAATTTTTAATATTATCATTGCTTACTTTTTATTATTATTAGGGGTTCTCATCAAGAAACTTTCAATGATTAAGCGTTTTAAGGAAATTTTGGAAGGTGATCTTAGTTTGTTTGAACAAGCTGTTGCTCTTGCTCCTCAAGATTTTGAACTTAACGAAGAAAAGACTCAATTACGTTGTATTAAAAAGGAACCAGAAGCCAAGAAAGATAACCATGCTGATAATGTAGATAAAAAAACTGCTCATAATCAACAAGTTATCTTGAGTCATTTTGAAGTACAAAACAAGCGTTCAATTTATTCTGTAAGTTTTTTTTTTCTTTTTTTTTTTTTTTTTTTGTGGTGATTGATCTAGATTTTAACTTTATTATATTCATCTCAGAAAGGTTTTACTATTGATCCTGAGCCAACCGAGGCTGAATTAAAAGCATTTTATGGTAAATTTGGTCGTGTTTTAGCTCTTCGTCACCGTCGTGAAGGAGCTGGCAATAAACGTAATGAAGGCCCATTTAAGGGCAGTATCTTTGTTGAATTCGAGACACCTGAAATTGCTCAAAGAGTTGTAGATGAAGCTACAACATACAACGAAATGGAATTGACAAATATGATCAAGGGAGACTACGTTGAAATGAAACGTGTAGAAAAGTTTAGTGATGCTGAGTACAATTTCTCACATATTGCCCATCGTCATCTTGTTGAATACTCTAATGGACAAGAGTATAGCTTCAAAGAGATCAAGGAGCTTGTTAAAACTGTAGCCAACGTTGGTAGATTAGAACCTTTGGAAACAAAAGGTACTGGTGTCCTTGAAATCTTTAAAACTACCCCCGAAGAATTTTTAGCAAAATTGAAGGATCAAAAACTTGAAAATATCAATTTCTGCCTTGTTAGCGCAGCAGCTCGTACACATTTCAATAAAATCCAAAAGGAAGCAGCTAAAAATGGTCGTGGAAATGGAAGAGGAGGCGGACGTGGTGGACGTGGTGGACGTGGTAATGGAAGAGGAGGTCGTGGTAGTGGAGGTAGAGGACGTGGTGGTCGCCATGGAGATAATAACAACAACAACGATGGCAGAAAAAGGGGTAATGATAACCCCAACAATGAAGAAATTAACAAACGTGCAAGAACTATTGTTGAAGTTAAAGCAAGTGCAATTACTGCACCAACCAAATAGATTTAATAAAACTGACATTTTTTTAGAGTAAATTATAATGTAGCACGGTCCTTTTTTAAAAATAAACCATTTCCCTTGCAAATTAAAATGAAATGTAACCTAGCTAGTACTTTTTCTAAGAAAATTAATTAAAAACCCTTTTGAATTGCGGGTAATACCAAGCTTTCTAACATGTGTAACTTGATCTTCAAAATAACCAAGGATAAGGTACGTAAAACAGATTTAGTGTCGGTGTTGTATAAATATAAAAAAAAGTTTATTGCAGTTTAGTTTGGGTGGATTATGTATATAAATGAATTGTATATAAAAGTACATATAAAATAAATAAAAAAAAAATAGCATAGTTGGAAAAACGAAAGAAAAATGGAATATGTAATGCATATATAGTGAATATTTGACAGCGTAGATAATAGTAAAAAAAAAAAAAAAAAAAAAAAAAGAAAAAAAAAAATAGTAAAAAAAAGAAAAAAAGATAAATTAAACATATTCCTGATAATAGGCAGGCTGGTGATATATCCATTTATTATTTTTCATTGGTGGAAGTGTAATTGATTGTTGTTGGTATTGAGGTGGAAGAGGAGGAGGTGGGGGAGGAGGAGGAGGACTACCACTGCTACAGCTACTACTACTATCTGTGCTAGATGATGAAAAAGATGACCAACCTCTTCTACTTGTATGCTTTAATGAATATAAAGGAGGTGATCTTTCATTTATATAGTAAGAATATTGACATTCCAATGGTTGTTGTTGATAATATTGATAATGATAGTGATGATGTCTTGATCTTGATGACATGTGAGTACGGTAATGTTGCATCATATTATCTTGACGAGAAAATCGACTTGGACATCCAGGATATAAGCAATGAAAGTTCTTTTCACCTGTATGAATACGATGATGTCTTGCTAAATGGCCACTTGTAGTAAAACTCTTTTGACATCCAAGTTCTGTACAATGATATCTTTTTTTTTGTTGTTGTTTCGATGATTCATCATTTAATAAATTGACTTGTCTTCCTTTGGAATTTGTTATAGAGAGCATTGTATATATAATAGTAATAAATGAAAGGAAAGAAATAATTTTATCATATCAAGATGTAATATTTATATATATACATGTTTTTTTGCTCTGTGTAGCCATACTAAATATTTTATCCTCCCTCGTACCATCCCCCCAAATCTCCCCTTCTGTTTTTTTTTGCCCCACCTGTAATGTATGTATAACAAAGCTAACAACTTTTTGAGTGTCCTCTCACTCCCTTTCATCTAAAAAAAGAGTGTGCACGCACTGATCTCAGACTTGTATAAAAACGTGGTTGAAAACATGTATTACAAATGTAACCCTGCAGAGTAAGAAAAAGGAGAAGAATGAATCCAAGAAGTTTTCTGGTATTGTATAATATTAAAAAACGTGGAATAAAGAATGCCACGTTTTTTATTTTAATGTTTTTTATAGCCGTTTAATACTGTTTGTATTAGGTCTATAGAAAATACAATTATTTTTATATTAAAATTGACAACATATGTAATCTAAATTTTGAATTACAAAAAAACTGCATTTCACATTATACAATATACAAATGTACATGCAAACCTGGGGAAAAATGAGAAATTAGACTACAATTAATATGTACCAACCTGTAAATAAATGTGCGTAGATTGTTTTAATTGTGATCAATAATCAGGGTCTGACAGACAAAAATTAGACTAAACATTTAGTAGATCACATATAAGAATAACCTTTTTTTTTTGCCCTTACATGGCATTTATATGCCCACGCGGCAATATAGAAAAAAATTGACTCCTTAACTACATGTAAACCAAGATACCAACTTTTCTGCTCCCTGCTTTTTGTTATTTTTCGCTCTCTGTTAATCTATCCTAAAATCAAAAAAAAAAAGAGCAAAAAAGCAAGCGGGTGCAAATCAAGCAAATGCAATAATATGTAATAATGCCACTCATTTGTATAATAAGCCAATTACATGTATTCGGGAATGTAAATAGATGACGTTTGCGTGCAAAATCCTATTAAACCATCAAGTAAAGCGACCTCTCTCTCTCTCTCTCTCTCTCTCTTTCTCTCTTTGCAAGTGTATTCTTTATAATATAGTTTAAACATGGCATCAAGACAACAATCGCAATCACAGCAAGGAAAAACATATCAATTTAAACTAGTACTCTTAGGTTTGTAAATATGGTTTGATATAATAGATAATATGTACTTATATACAAGCATATCATTATGTCAAATTAGGTGAGTCAGCTGTAGGAAAGTCAAGGTAGAAAAAACTAAATAGGCATTGCAATATGAAATATTTTGACATTTACATATGGTAAAAATGTAGTTTAGTCATGCGATTTGTAAAAGATCATTTTGATGAGTATAGAGAAAGCACTATTGGAGGTAAACTTATATATAGGTAACTATAGCAATAACGCTAACATGTATATATATAAATATAGCTGCTTTTTTGGCACAAACAGTTACATTAGACGATAATAGTATTGTTAAATTTGAAATTTGGTAAACTATATTACATTTGTATAAACTGGCATTTACTAAAAAAAATAAAATATTAGGGATACTGCTGGTCAAGAAAGATACAAAAGTTTAGCTCCCATGTATTATCGTAACGCCAATTGTGCAGTTGTAGTTTATGACATAACACAAGCTGTGAGTAAGAGTATATTCTATTTTATATCAAATTACTCATCGGTACACTATAGTCTTCTTTGGAAAAAGCAAAAGATTGGGTTAATGAATTGCAACGTCAAGCAGATCCCAACATTGTTATTGCATTAGCAGGCAATAAATCTGATTTAGAAGCAAGAAGAGCCATTGAAACAAAGGTTTGATGAAGACTATGCAAAATTGGATAATGTTATTTACATGCATATAAATATGATATAGACTGCTCAAGAATATGCTGATGAATGTGGATTGTTGTTTTTCGAAACATCTGCAAAAACTGCACATAATGTCAATGAACTTTTTAATGCTATCGCTAAACGTATGCCTTTGGAACAATTGGCTGATAATTCTCGTAGAAGAGGTGGATTGAATACACAAGGTGTTGATTTAGATAATAATGAGTCTAATGGTGGATGTGCATGTAGGTTAATTTTATATTATATAATGTATAAATATATCTGACTATTTGAGTAGGTTAAACTATTTTTTTTATCATATCTCTCTTACACCCCACATATCGCCACGTTATTTCCCCCCCCCACACCTTTCTACACATTTCTACCCTAAATATCCCCCCTCCTTTTTTTTTGTCTTCTCTTCTTCAATAAATCATTATGTTTTATTACAATGTATATATACTTTATATAGAGAAAAACATTATTATACAATCATATTGCATGACCTTGATATCTGCATAAAAAAAACCAACAATGTATAAAAAGGGCCTCTCTCATCTCCCTTTTATTTGTCTCACCATCCAGATGATGTAGATCCACCACCAGCTGCGTAAGAATGACCAGCACCTCCTCCACCCATTTGCAATACTTTTTTGCCTCGGAGTTGACCACGCAATCTTGCACGCTCCTCTACAGCAGCTAAATTACAACGTTTTTTTTTTCTTTTTTTAGTTATGTGTGTATATTGCATAAAAAAACTGGGTCTCCCTTACCTTGACGTGCTGCTGCTTCTTCTCTTTCCTCATAATTTAATACTAACTGCTTCAATTGCTGTTGTTCTTCACGCTCTGCTTCTTGCTTTGAACGTGTACTAACAGCCAAAACAGAATCTGATGGAACCTCCATAATTTTAGTCTACAGTATAAAAAGTTAGTTTGGCAATATAAAAATAGAAGTGGCTCTTGGTTTTACAATACCTGTTGACGGTTTCCTTTCTTTGTCAATAATGTAAATGCCATTTTGCCTGTTTCGGGTTTATTTGTACCTTGGGCTATTGTACGACGATCTTTTTATAATTTGGGGGTTTAGTACAAGTTACACAGTTTGTATAATATGATTAAACTAACCTTGAGACCCTCTTAAATTCATTGGAATAGGTACATCCAACATGGCTGCTTTCTTTTCAAATTTACGTGAATCAATACTATCACTCATCATTTTAGTAAATTCTCTTTCAAATTCTTCTTCTTCTTCTCTAGAAAGCTGTTCTTTTTTATTCTTTAATACAACAACATCTTGATCATCTTCATCTTGATTATTAATATTGTTGATATCAATATCTTCATCTTCTTGTTGTCTGTCTTCTGGTAAAAGATCATCTTCATCATCTTCTCCTCCACTCATTGATGAATCTGATAATTCACTCTCTTCAAATCCATCTTCTAAAAGTGCTTTACCATCTGTTGTACTTTGAACTGTCTTCAGCTGTTCCAACAACATGCGATCAACCGCTTCATTTGCTTCTTCATATGAATTCAATACTTGTAATTGAGGTCGAAGCATTTCCAATGTATCAGTAATCATAAAATCAACATCCATTGGAGGTTTATTTTTGCTTAAAACGTACATCTATCATATAGTGCGGTTAGCTTTCATTAATTAGGACGATCATTCTATTTTTTTTTTTTTTTTTTTTAGTTTTGTATTACCTGGAAAAATGTCAAAAAGTTGTCCAATTTCTTTTTGGAACTACCTCTATCAAAGCACATGCCACAGGTATCAAGTAAAGTACAACAAAGACGAATACGGAAAAAATCGTTAGGAGCATCAATTGAGCAATATCTTTCTCTAGCAGGTCTACCAAACTCTAAAAATGTAGCGTAATTTTAGTGTTGATGTTACGAAATATACAAAGCTTAACTAACCATGGCCAAAGGTAACAATAGAATACAATGTATCAAATATAAGAGGTGATTCGATCATTCGATAGTTGTATAACTCACCCAGATATTTAGCTACCGCAATTCTACGTTGATTATGTTTAAAGATATTTTGCTCTAATCCAATACGAATTTCTTCTATAACTCCATCTACAATTTGTACTCCAAAATCGGTATGATAACGATTTATTCCACTAGCTAAAATCGCCATTAAATGAATATTGCCAAATTTAACTTTCCAAATCTTTTGAAAGATCTTGGACATAATGATACGAATGGAAGCATCTTCCCAGTGTAATTTACGCAGTTGCTTTAAAACCTTATCCAAAGATTTCTTACAAAGTTCTTCATGAATGAGTTTACGAATATACATTTCCATGGTTGATCTCTCCTTAACTTTAATAGCTGATTTATCTGGTGGATTAGCTTGATAATAAGCATTTTCAACCATAGTAGCATATCGACTATCCAAATGTTGCACTGTCTTTTTACGCATCACAGTTTCCAGCATGCCACTCGTTCTAGCACCCGTTTCAGGCGATTTCAATAAAAATCGACCACAAGTTTCCAATAAATTACACACAATGTCAATATTATGATTGGTAAAATCATCTAAAGCGACCTTGAAAGAATGAAATATAGTATGAGCAGGCGCTACACGGAATTTGGTCAATTCGGACAAATAACGGATATTCTTGATTCGAGTTTCCAATAAATTATGAGCTTTTCTTCTCTGTAACCCTTTGAATTCATAAGTTAGTGCAGTAAGCACCATCTCTCCTACATCAGGAAAATAAGTATTAAGCGTGGCAATCAATCGAGAATAGTAAGGAAGCAAATCTACTCGTTGACGTTGAACACCAAGTAATGTCTTTACAAGTCTTTTACGAGCATTTTTGTTGTTCATATAACAGAAATCTACAGCAACACTATCGATCAAATCTCGATTACCGCAGGTAGGTAAACGAGCAAACAAACTATCCAATTGAACATTTTGAGTACTGGGTTTATTGGCATCATCTCCATCTTCATCAACTGCAGCTTCTAGCGCTTCATCTACAAGATTGTTATCATCTCCCTCTTCTTCTCCTTCATCTACTTGTTGCTCTTCTTCCACTTCTACATCCTCTTCGTCATCTTCTTCTTGTTCGTTTAAATTAGGTAAGGATGTATTGCTACTATCAGCAGTTTCATCTTGTTCCTTAGTAGCGACATCATTATCATCTGATTTAGCAGCGCTAGCTTGCTGGGAATCCAAAAACACATCAGGCACCAAAATTCGAAGATCAGGCAAATCTTCATAAAACTTACGAGCATCCTCATCTTCCCAAATACCATTTCCAGTATTTTCTTTACCATCATTAAACATGTTTCCTGTATTAGCGCTGACAATGGATTGTTTCGAGGCTGTTTCATCGGTAGGAAGATCAGGCATATCGATATCCAACGCATCGGACAATGTTTGTGTATGATTCAACAATTTTTCGTAGGCTTTACTGGCCTTTTCTTGGCGTTGTTTACTTTCTTCTGATAACTCACCACGAGCAAATAATACTTCATTGTTATGGCGCTCCATTTTTTGAATCACTTTATGCATTTTGGTTAAATGAACACAAACAGATTTGTAATAAGATAAAAACAAATTGGTCAACAAGGCATGCGTATCGGGCGTTATTACTGATTCTGTATCTACAAGTTGTTGTTGATTCTCTGTCCCTTCCTTATCTTCTACTGCTGCTGCTGCTACTCGCTGTTTACGAGGTACGATATTCAAAACACTGGATCCAAAGTTTTTTAAAAAAGAAGCTACTAAAGGTAAATTTATATGTTCATTATCGTTTGATAACATTTCTTTCAAAACTTTGTATATAAAAGGTTCCTTAACATGATTCCCAGAATTTTTGGTGGGTGATTGTTGAGATTTCAATTGTTGAGAATCACCAATTAATCCAGCAACTGCATCACGATGACTAGTTTCAATGCCACCTACATTGACAGATGATAATGTAGCAATTCCATCTTCAACATAACGTAATACATTGACTAACCAAAGTTCACATACAATACGTAAATATGTACGCTGCTTAATGATACGTGCTGATTCTTCCTTTTCCTTTTGCTCCGCAGACAAGGTAGCCAAATATTGTTTACTGGGCACTTGCAAGGCTTTGGCGAGCTGATAAGTTAATAATAAAGTGAATGTATCTGGGAATCGTTGATGTAAAGCTGAAATAACCTATTTTGTGTAAAATAGAGAATTGTTAAAATAGCAATTGTATCAAAACAGTTTGCTCACTTACCTCCACCCCCGCAGCGATATCGACACTGGTCTTACATTTAAGTAAACCTTCCATTACGCTACCCACAATTTCTGAAATATACTTTTCTAAACTAAGTTTGTTGATATCATTCAAGAGTTGTGTTCGCATATCTGTGCCTAGCGAAGTTTTGCATTTCTTGATAAACGTAGTATTTTTCTTAATATTACTATCGAGATTTTTTGGAGTTTCTATATTGAACATTAATTTAGAGTTTAATCCAAAGGTTAAATAACTTAAACTTGCCTCCTTTTCCTCTTTCCCAGGCGAGTTTATTAAAACGTCGAAGCTCCTTTTTACTTTCGTCCATTGCTTATGCGTTTTTCGTATTAAAGAAACGTTATGAAATACAAACCATTTGTCATAGTATTTAGATATCTGTGGTGACTCTTTTCCGACTAGATGTTTCGGTGTTTATACGTATAAGCTTTGATTTGAATGTAATCCACTATACCAGATCAGAAAAAAAAAAAAAAATACATTGATGCAAAGAAATAGCAAATCAGCATGGGTAATATATGTATGAAGCAAATACTAACTGGAAAACCACTGCTTGCGTAAAAACTCTTTAAGCGTCAAGGATCTTTAAAAATTGAAGACACCAAATCCAAATTAGTATCTAATTAATAGCAATTGCAATGCTATTAGAAGCGTTTTAAAGCGTTTTATTTGCTTGAATTGTGGTCTCAAAGTCGAATAGTAAAATTTGAAGGGTATTTATATTGGTTGAAACTACTTGGATAAAAGAAATGGGTCAAATGTGGCAGATAAATCATTAATTAATCTCTTTGATAGTTTTTTAAAATGTGTCTTAAGATTGCGAAATTTCAGTCAAATAATTTAGTCTAGTTGCGAATCTTTTCTTTTGATTTAGCTCCTTCTTTACTTCTTTATATTCATATGATTATCAAATGATAACTAACTGGCAAAAATTTCCCCTTGAAGTGTGGATAAACATATTCTATCATGTTCTAGACCAGCATGACTTAGCTCAATACAGATTGGTGTGCAAAATTTGGAATCTAGTTGTCGAGAAAGCTATGTTTAGTATAGATCTGATATTTTCAAGTAAGAGCACATCGCGAAAACACTATTATCATTTGTCAAAAAAACTTACGTCAAGCATATTAGTCAAATTTATGGAATTAGGCGATTGTCAATCTGGCTTGGCTTTATTAAAATAAGTTATTACTGCTGATAAGGGCTCCAAATTTAAACATAAGCCTGGTAGTGTCGATTCTGATACTGATATATGTTCCATATTGTTGGATATTATTTAAGACTCGCCAGTAGAATTCAAAAAAACTGAAATCTATATTACAGCTTTTAAGGAGGAACTTTCAATATCATGAGGCAAATGCGACAAATTAACTGAATTTATGACAGGAAGGAAAAATCGCATTGGATCATAAATGAGATATGTTGAAGCAGGAAAGAAATATCTCCAATTGCAAAAAGAGTACACAGCTACAAAAGAAGTTTCTCTCGTTTGATTAACTCGCATAGGAATACAAAAAAAAAAAAAAAAAAAAATTATAAAATAGGCATTTAACTTGGATATAGCTTTATTAAAGGATTTCTATTGCGATTTTTAATAATTATTTGAACAGGCAGTTACTGCATGCCATATTAAGTTTATCAAGATAATTTTAGTGCTGTAACAAGCAAATAAACTTTTAACAGTAAATTGTTTGTCACCAGTTAAATTCTAGGAGTTGTTTCCAAGAAAAGCTTAACGGTCAAAGAAATAATCAGAGGCATTTGGGCTCTACTATCAGTTATAAAGCGGGAAACTCTTGCATTGATTTAGCACTACTTTCATGTAGAGTACGAGCTCATGGAGCAAGACCATAAACATCTAATTAGCTCAACACACCACAATTGTTCAACAACCCCTCCTTTTTTAGCTGTAGACGGTCAACTCCGCTGTAATTAACTATCACTTTCCAACCCTATAACTCTTTTTGCGTCCTTGTTCTTGTTTCTCATCTCGAAAGAAAAAGTGTTTTTGCAATGATAAGTGCCTTTTTTATCTATAACCAGAAAGGCGAAGTCCTTATATCTCGTTTATATCGACATGACTTGAGGTAAATGATAAAAAAAGTTAATTAATTCAATTAACAAACTTTTTCATTAAATAGACGCTCAGTTGCCGATATATTTCGTATCCAAGTTATATCTAATACAGATGTACGTTCACCTATTGTCACTTTGGGTTCAACTTCATTTTTTCATGTTCGTCACGAGAACTTATACATTGTTGCAGTTACAAAATGGAATGCCAACGCTGCTTTAATTTTTGAGTTTTGTTATCGAGTTGTAAATATTGGTAGAAGCTATTTTGGAAAGTTTGATGAGGAGGCTGTCAAGAACAATTTCGTTTTAATTTATGAATTATTAGATGGTAAAATTGAATTTGACAAACGAAAAAAAAAAAAAAGAAAAACTCGGTTATTTATTATCAATTACACACAAAAAAAACCCCCCCCCCCTCTCCTTTTAGAAATCCTCGATTTTGGTTATCCTCAAAACAGCGAAACAGATACACTCAAAATGTACATTACAACAGAAGGAGTTAAATCTGAAAGAGCAGCAGAAGATTCAAGTCGAATTACGATTCAAGCAACTGGCGCTATTTCTTGGAGAAGAAATGATATTAAATATAGAAAAAACGAAGCTTTTATCGATGTCATTGAAAGCGTCAATTTGTTGATGAGTAATACAGGAACTATTCTTAGAGCCGATGTAGCAGGTCAAATTTTAATGAGAGCATATTTATCTGGTACTCCCGAATGTAAATTTGGTTTGAATGACAAGTTATTACTTGACAAAGATGTAGTTCAACGTACTACGTAAGTTTATACAATCAATTGATATAAATTCGAGTTTTTGAAACAATTAAAAATTTTAGGGCTAGACGTGCAAATGCGGTTGAAATTGATGATTGCCAATTCCATCAATGTGTTAAATTGGGTAAATTTGATAACGATAGAAGCATTAGTTTTGTACCTCCTGATGGTGAATTCGAATTGATGAAGTAAGATGAACATTTTAGAAATGCATAATTTGTAATTTACAAAGAGGTTTCTTATAGATATCGTACAACTGAAAATGTAAATTTACCGTTCAAGGTGCATCCTGTTGTTAGTGAAATTGGAAATACACGTGTAGAATATAATATCAGTGTCAAGGCTAATTTTTCACCTAAATTGTATGCCAATAATGTTGTATTAAAGATTCCAACTCCTTTGAATTCTGCAAAGGTTGAAGTCAAAGTAGGATCAGGAGGAAAAGCAAAATATGCACCATCCGAAAATTGTATTATTTGGAAGTAAGTTTTGTGATTATACGGCTAATTGGTTGTAATAATTGACATGTCCATGATAGAATCCCTCGTTTCCAAGGTCAAGCAGAATTTAATTTAAGTGGCGAGGCAGTATTGACATCAATGACACATAAACGTGTTTGGTCAAGACCTCCTATATCAATGGATTTCCAAGTTTTGATGTTTACTTCATCTGGTTTGCTTGTGAGATTCTTGAAGGTATTTGAGAAAAGTGGATATCAATCTGTCAAATGGGTGAGATATATGACAAAAGCAGGATCTTATCAAATTAGAGTGAGTTTTTTTTTTTTTTTTTTTTTTTTTGTAATGTAATACCATTTTTACTAATTGATTTCTGTTTATATAGTTTTAATTAAGTTTTTTAAACCAAATCTAATAGTTATCATACCCTTTTTTACTTGATAAAATAAAGAATAAACGTATAATATTTCATCCAATGTTACAGTAATGCAAGCCAATCTTTGATTGCACATAAAATTAGACGCCCGTCGCGTGTGCAATCATAAAAATTTTCTAATTCCAAATCTCATTTGTGCTTTTGTTCGTTTATTGCATTAAAATATAGATCCTTTCACTATTCCCCTACTCTAAACTCATATAAATGAAAGATATAGATCGAATTTCTATAATTGATATTGAAGAATGTGTTTCTAGTAAACGATTGTATCATTCTGATCAATATCATGTAGTATCAAATGATGAGAAAATCAGAATTCAGAAACATTTGTTAGAATGGTATCAAGCTGAAAAAAGGACTAATATGCCTTGGAGGAAAGATATCGACAAAACTTGTGATAAAGAGGTATGCGATCATATTTCCCGAACATAACCTCAATTTAATAACATCTTTTGTAATTAGACATTAGGACAAAGAGCCTACGAAGGTATATATAAAAAAAAAGGCACAGCTGTCAAAATGTTTCAAATATGCTTATTTTCTTCTTTTTATCGTAGTATGGGTTAGTGAAATCATGCTTCAGCAGGTAATATTAACTATGAAATACTACAGAAGTCTATAAGCATAAACTTATTGAAATATACAGACGCAAGTAGCTACTGTTATTGATTTCTACAATCGGTGGATGACAGCATTTCCAACGATCCAAGATTTAGCAAATGCGGATATCGAAAAGGTGAATTCTTTGTGGGCTGGTCTAGGCTATTACTCAAGAGCTAAAAGACTATGGGAGGGTGCTCAAAAAGTAGTAAATCAATTAGACGGATTACTGCCAAATAATGCAAAGGAATTGCAAAGTGAGATACCCGGTGTTGGTAGATATACAGCAGGAGCAGTTGCTTCTATAGTGTTTGGTGAGGCAACACCTGTTGTTGATGGAAATGTGATTCGAGTCATTGCAAGATGGAGAGCTATTCATGCTGACCCAAAGAAGGCAAAAACAGTAGAACTGTTTTGGTAAATATTTACATTAGATAAAGTATTTTCAGCAATTGACAATATATTATATTAGGAATATTGCTGCCAGTATGGTACCTGAATCAAATCCAGGTGATTTCAATCAAGCCATGATGGAATTAGGTGCTCGTATATGTACACCACAAAATCCTGTTTGTGTTAAATGCCCTATTAGTGATGATTGTAAAGCCTTTAACCAATTGAAATATGCGAAGGAATTATCAAAGAATGGCTTTTTTGATGAGAAAAAGAAAAAGAGAAAAATGGCAGACATTGAACATGGTAAGAAGAATAGATTTATGTCTCGTATGATAAAAAATTTACATTCAATTCATAGATTGTTCCGTTTGTCATGAAATTTCAGATGATTTAGAAGAAGCAGCATATACAGTAACAAGATATCCTTTGAAGATCGGGAAGAAACCACCTCGGGACGAAGGTAATATATCCTAAATGCCATTTTCATCTAAGTATTTTATTCACACGCACTTGGCAAAATATAGAATGTGCTGTTACAATTGTAGAAAGAATTGTATCTAAAGACACTGAACCACAATATTTAATATCCAAAAGACCGGAAACTGGTCTTTTAGCTGGTCTTTGGGAGTTTCCCAGTCTTGAATTAGAATCATTAGACACTGATTATAAAGAAAGATTAAACAAATCAACACAATTTTTGAAAAAGAAATATCAGCTGGAATTGGATCAGCCAACTAGACATGATTTGGGAAATGTTGTTCACTTATTTTCGCATATCAGAAAAGTATACCATATTGAGTGGATTCAATATCAACATGATCAAGATCTAATGGATATAGATGAGACACTGGTTAAATGGGTGACCTTGACAGAGTTAAAGGCTTCTCCTATTCCAACTGGTTTAAAAAAGGCTTTAAAATTGTTGGAAAAGTTTAAGGTAAGGCCCTTTTACGTAAATTAAAACGTGAATCTTTACAATAATACATTCGTCTATAGACTACAACATCAACACCTTTGAAAAAGAAAGTTGTCGTCAAAAAGGCTGTAAAATCAGCGGATATTAGCTCATTTTTTACTGTAAGAAAATAGAAGAGTTCCTTAAAGCTCGCAGCAAAATATTATTGCACATTTAACACATATATCTATTGTATTTTATTCTTCCACTTTACCATTAAAATGACGGCAATTTTAATAATTTTGCATTCTTTTGTTGGCTGGCAACAGAGTTTCATCACCTATTGTTTATGCACTTTTGAATATATATTAACAATTTAATAATTTAATATCACTTACTTTTATCAGGTACTTGTATTGTATTGCCAATTTGTATTTAACCATGTAAAACTGATGTAAATCATACTTGATTTAACTCACTCACTTGATAAAAACCTTGGAAATTACTACAAGCACCAACTGAGCTCGAACAAAATGTTGTGTTACTACCGCAAAATAGACGTTTTAATGCAAAATAGGATGAAATGTTAACATTATGCATTACTTTATTGATCAAATAAATGTATTGAAGCAAAAAAATGCATCTAAATTACACAATATATATATATATATATTCAACTACGCACTGTTTTTCTAAGATTATCCAAAACATGAGATTTTCAATGAATTGTTTTGTGCACATTTGGCACAAATCTGAAGCTTAGAATTGGTCAAAATTAACACTTGGATCATTTAAACTCTTACTGCATTTTTATCTCAAAATTTTGGGATGGTGAAAAACATGATGCACATCGACCTCTTAACCCTTACAGATATTGTCTATTTTCTTTTTTGTCAATTTTTTTTATAAACACAGGGCCAATAGGTAACTGCTCAACTTTGGCCACCTTTTGTCAAATTTCTTGTTGGATTTTTTGTCGACTCCATTGTATAATAAGCAAGTGCGTTAGAAATAAGGAGCAATTTTGCATAGTTCTTTTTGAGGTGAAGGGTTAAGGTACACTGTGATTTCCGTTTCATCTGAGATTTAGATTTACACTGAAATATTATTCATACAAATAATATATAGAATTAAGCAAAAGTTTAAATTAGGTTTGAAATAGCCTACAGCAAACGTGTATATAAGATTGTTTGCAATAGGCAAACAGTATAAAAATTAGAATAGAATTGAATGTATATAAAGAAGAACTCAGGTTAGAATAATAGAGTTCTTCATTTTATTCTTAAGAAGTCAATAAAAGAAAACAATATTCTAATTATTGTGATCCATCAGAATTAGGAATTACCGAATTAACAGTTTAAAGCATTTGTCAAACCCTGATGTTTGACATGCAAACCATACAATGCTGCATTCCTAATTCTGATGGATCACAATAATTAGAATATTGTTTTCTTTTATTGACTTCTTAAGAATAAAATGAAGAACTCTATTATTCTAACCTGAGTTCTTCTTTATATACATTCAATTCTATTCTAATTTTTATACTGTTTGCCTATTGCAAACAATCTTATATACACGTTTGCTGTAGGCTATTTCAAACCTAATTTAAACTTTTGCTTAATTCTATATATTATTTGTATGAATAATATTTCAGTGTAAATCTAAATCTCAGATGAAACGGAAATCACAGTGTACCTTAACCCTTCACCTCAAAAAGAACTATGCAAAATTGCTCCTTATTTCTAACGCACTTGCTTATTATACAATGGAGTCGACAAAAAATCCAACAAGAAATTTGACAAAAGGTGGCCAAAGTTGAGCAGTTACCTATTGGCCCTGTGTTTATAAAAAAAATTGACAATACTTTGGCCATCCTATATATATAATAATATAGGCAAAAATTCTCCAATTTTGTTCTATTGATATTTTACCCGAAAAATGGAAATTTTTACTAAGGCTTTTCTAAGCTCAAAATGACCGAAATTATCCAAAGCATGATGTGAAAACGCTTATTTGGTCACTAGATATTCATAAATTAGACTTTTGTCGAGAAAGCCAGTTTTTTTTTACTTTTATAAATTGTGCAATATTTTTGGTGAAAAAAATTAATTAAATAACACTATTCGATGTGGAATTTAAAGTTCTACTTGTAGCTATTATTAAGCTTTACAGTTTGCTTTAATGATTTGTGAGGAATATACGAAAAACTATTTTTTTTTTAAAATGACATTTTTTTTTTAGACTTGACAATTTTGACTGGGAGCTCGTCCAAAGCAGTTCTTGTATCTTGGAGTGTAAGTTCCAAATCTTCAGAATGAGCTCGATAATAATCTAATTCCTCTTGAGCAGAGGTAAATTGCCTTTTTTTTAGATTAATAATAGTATATATTTTTTCTCTTTTTCATTTTAACAAACAATTTGCATTATACGTGAAGACTAAAAAGCGGCATTTGAATTAGTTTTTGCTGTTTATTGTTGTTGTTGCTGCTGATGCTTGCTACTGCAAAATCATGCTTTTAGAAACTGATGTTACTTTGATAAAAGTAGGATAGCAGTATTAAAAAATGGAGAGTAAAATATGATACCTAAAGGCTAGATAAAATCATTTGAAATATCTGGAGTAATGTTCTTTTTAAGGATTTCCATTTGAAAACTAAACTTTTGCAAAGCCTATTCATAATCACAAATTGACAAACACAACAGCTGGCACACATATTAACTATTTGCATAATTTGTTATTGATTTTGCATTCGTTAAAAATTTGATCTGTCTCTTTTTTTTTTTTTTTTTTTTACTGTAAAACTACATTTGACTACAATAATTACTGCTAATATAACTAGTAAGATTAGGCTACTTTAGGAACAAATGTCTAAAAAGAACAGCCTAGTGTTCATGAACGCAGAACAGATAGTTCCAATTACTTTTGGGTATATATTAGGACAACTATATATTTGTAAATTTGTCATCAATTGAATCGGTTGCACATCATTTTTATTTTTTATATACAAATTGGAATGACCAAAAGTTAAACTGAAACTATTAAAACATAGTATTACATCTATAGAACTCAATGTTCAAAAGTTGATGCTTGAGTAGAAGTAAAACTTTGTACAACAGTGCATTACATCCTCATTCAACGCCGGATGTTTAAATGCTTTTTGTTGCTGTTGTGACCTTACCTGGCATCAACTAATTGGGAGAATTGTAAGAACAATACAAACCAACACCTTTTTATTTTCTGCTTGAATATATACATTTTCTATAAATATACATAATGGAACAAGAAAATACAGGTACAATTAAGTGATCAAAACTACAATGTCAAACTTATCAGATTTTATTATAGGCAAGGTAACACGCCTTGTTGTGTTTGCTTTCTGGAGTGTTGTATTATTAGGCTTACCATTTTGGTGGAAAACTACAGAAGTATATAGAGCAAGTTTACCTTTCTCAGAAATAGATTCATGGCAAATCAAACAGGCAAATAGATGAAACAAAGCTCAATAACTTAAATATTTCTAATCTATCATTTAGGCTTGCGATTTTGTCATGCCAACTAAATTCACTATTTTTATACCACCCATTTTTCAACAATCGATAGATAATACTCAATTATCATCAGAAATTAAAACAAAATTAGCAGATAGACTTGCCAACTTTAAATACAAAGATACTTTCCCCATTGATATTTCTGTTCTTGAGCAAGGTTTGATTTTCAGGAACAGGCTGACATGTGTGTATATCTCATCGTAACTATTTATGTTTAGATAATGTTCAAGGACATAAAGAAGCAACAATTGGACATTATTTCATCTATGTTGATCAAGCTGATAAAATAGATATCAAAATTGGAAGTGAAAGATCAAGTTTTCTCAAAATCAATGATATGACAACTAGTAAATACACATTTACAGCAGTCAATTTAGTACATTATCCTTATAATTGATTTTGTAGGCAATATCGCAGATATATTAACTACAATGATTCCACCTGTGTATTTGAGTGAGTATGAGAATTTAGGAAATATGGCATGCCATATCGAAAAGAAGGACAAGGTAATTTGCAATTTTAATGCCCAATCATCAATACTAAAATCAGACAATATCTAGAACGATGTATCAAGTATGCGTGCATTCAAGTACTCTTCACAATATGAAACCACATTCAGTTTGATGAATAATAACCCTGAAAATATGAAAATGGATTGGGAAATTCGTGATGCTATCAATTCGTACCTTTCGCTATTTTTAAAAGAAGTTTCTGTAGTGTCAAATTTCACTATTGATTCACAGGTACATTAGAGATGCATGAATCAGAATACCAAAAACTCATTTCTGTTTTATAGATACAAAACTATGCTCCGTTATCATTGAAACCTAGTTTTAAAGAAAGAGTTGGAAAGCCAAATTATTACTATTTTGAACCTCAACATTTACCCCATTTTGTCAATTCAGCAGAATGGAATTTAGGTATTAAAAAGCATTTACAATTGCAAATACAAAAACACTAAAATTACAAAATAGCATCTACCATCACTTCATACCCCAGTATAAATTTTATTTTATATGTACCTTCTGCAGATGAAGCGCCACTTCGTATTCATGATTCAAAAGGTAACATATTTTTATATATGTAGATCTAAATCATTTAGTAATATTATATCATAGGTCAACCATTACTAACCAGTGCATTTCTTATTCCTCGTTGGGGTGGTATTGTTATCAAAAATACACCTAAATCAGCAATAGATGAATATACATTCACCAAAAAAGATCTTCAGCCTATTATGAAGATTTTTATTTCTCAGTTGAGGAGCTTAATAGGTATTCACGATTTACAAAGTAACATTTCAAACAAGTTTGTAAGTAATATTGAAACCAAAGAGTTGTGCAATAAATCTTACATATCATCAACTATATATAGCCTGCAAACTATCAAGTAACATTTGAACCTGCCACTAAATCTGGCATCACAACATTAGAAAAAGATAATTTAATACGATCCAGAACGCTTGAAAACGTAGTCAATACCATCTCTACATTGAAATCATTAGCTCAATTGGTCGATGAAATTCCCAACATGGTAGTAGAAGATCATATTAGTATCAAGGTTCGTCAATCTTTGGATGCACTGGATTCAGTGAGTAAGGCATTGAGTACAGAAAGTTATATTGAAGCATTGCAAAGTTCAATTAAAACAATTGAATTAGCTGAAAAGGCTTTCTTTGACCCTACCATGGTTTCAATGCTTTATTTCCCTGATGAGCACAAGTACGCTATTTACATGCCTTTGTTCGTACCTATTTCGGTTCCTTTAGTGATGGCTTTATTAAAGGAAATCAAGAAACTCAAACAGGCAAAAAATATCAAAAAGAAGGAGGAGTAAATAAATAGTAGAAAATGTTTTGCATGCCATTGTTGTGAAGGATATTTTCGAATCTAAAAAGACATAATTTGTTACATTAAGTGATAATACAAAATGATGACCAGATGCTATTTTTTTTTTTTTTTTTTTTTATACATTTTTTGGTTTTCTTATTTGCATATAATTATGATAGTTTTGCTTCATTATCGCTACGATAAGCTGAATTTCTAAATCAACAATAAACAGTTTATGCAATGCAGGTACACTAGACACATTCTCAAATAATTCAGTACATAAACTTGTCTTATCAGATCTTTTTTTTTTTTTTTTTTTTGCTCGTAATCAGATGATAAACTCAAGTTATCAGATTGTGCATAAAGTATATTTTATGTCAAATGAGGATAGGAAACATATATATAAAGGAAGAAAAAGAAAGAGAGAGAGAGGGAGGGAGGGAGAGAGACTCATATATATTTATGTAAAAGTTTTTTTTTAAAAAAAAAATATCGTTAATAGACGTAGGAAAAGAAAAAAAAGAAAAGAAAGGAGGGGTTTTACAGTAAGGAATAAAGCAGAATAGAAAAAAAAAACAAAAAAAAAAAAGATAAATCTATAACACGAAAAATTTAATTATGCATCCTTTTTTGTTGGTTGATAAACACCAAATCTATAATCAAGATCCAACAGCATTTTAAGTGCATTTGTAGAACGAAGAGTAGCTCTTTGTTCAATTAATCGTGATGGATCAGAAGCGGTTGTAGTTGTAGATATAGATGTACTAGCAACAGTTCCGTGACCAGGAAGAGGAACAACTTGATGCAAAAGCTCATATACAGTCAAAGTAACACCAAATTGAGGTGAAGAACGAAGAATACGAGCAGGTCCACCCTTAAAGAATGCCTTGAAACCTTCCTCGGCAAAAATCTTTCTAGCAGCATCAGCAATACCTGTATATGTAGTTTGACCCTTACGAGCCTCAACTTGTAAACGAGTCTTGATAACATCAGCAGGTGTTGTTAAATAAGCAGCGGGCATACCAGCAATGGCACCAGCCATTAATAATTCTGAAATAGCAAGCTTATGTTCAGGTCCTTCTTTGAAAATATCCTTTTTCAAATGAGCATAAGCAGGGAAATAAATAGCAGAAAAAGGCACATCTCTCAAAAGACATGCAGCCACACCCTTATACAAACCAACAATACCCAAATGCTTTACAATCCAGATAGCAGATCTACGAGGAGCAGCATCACCAGATAATTTCTTGGCTTGTTCACCTTGAATTTGAAGACGAATTTTAACAATTTCCAAAGGATTAGTGAATACAACTTGAGATGCACCAGCAGCACCACCACCAATCATTTCTTGCCAAAATTTGATTTCGCCATTTTGTTTACTAGTAAATTTACCACGAACAAAGTCGTTTACAGTCAGTTTGATAGCTTTCTCAGGAGCGACACCCTATTAAAATAGATTGTGTAATAATGAATACCCACATCTCTGTTACACATAATAAAATAACTTACCACAAGTTGAGGACCAAGACCTCTGTATAAACCAGCAAAACCTTCATTCTTTAAAACTTTCTTGAAACAATCTAAACTATTTTTGTACAATAATTCACCAACAACCTTTGATCTTTGATTTTGCATACGGGTTTTAACCAAATCAATGGGGTATACGGCAGTGGCGCCTACAGCACCAGCAATGGAACCAAGAGTAAAAGAATACATACTCTCAACAAGCTGCCAAACAATGCCTCTATGTGGTTGTTGAGGGTGATCAACGTGAAGTTCTTCAGTTTTAGCTAAATCCTTTTGTGAGATGGTCCAACGAGGATCTAAAATACGAGCAAAATCATCTAAACCAAGAACACCAGAATCATCATCTACACCAGCAAAATGGAAAATAACATCAACTTCCATAGGAGTGAATGCAGTATATCTACTAGCTTCATGAGCATGTTTCAAGAAATCTAATTTTGTAATCTTTTGATTGGCGTTATTTTCAATTGCTTTACGAATAACAGATTCGACCATATCGATATTACGGATGACATTATGAAATGCTACAACAGAAGAGAAACTAATCTTGCTTCCACTGTATAAATTACAAAGACTAGGCAAATGATCAATCACATCATCTGATAATTTGTGTTTTGCAACATCCAAAATAATCTTTTTGAAATCCTCGGGTTGAATAAAACCAGATTGTTCCTTGTCGTAATGTTTGAATTCTTGACGAAGACGTTCACCTTGTAAACCCTTGATTAATTGAGTAAATTCTTGATAACTGAGTTCATGATGACCTTCTTTAGAGCCAATGTATAACTTTAACCAATCGCAATCAAAATCAAAAGGAACAGCATCTTGAGGCATATTGCTGGAGAGAACACTTTTAAATTGATCAAAAGTAACTTTACCAGTGCCATTCACGTCAAACACACGAAAAGCAACCTCGTATTCAGCATCTGCCTTTGATAATAAATCTTCAAATATAACAAAATCATCAAATGAGACAACTCCTTTACTACTTTTATCAGCTAATTTATATAAAAGTTCAAATTGTTCACGTTGGATTTTCTTGAAATCTTCTCCAGGTGCAATAGCAGACAAGAAATCATCTTTGGTCATAAATTTTTCTCCTTCCTTGTCAACAGAAGCATACTTTTGAAATGTACGACGGTAATGTTCTAAACGACTTACGGTATCTGCCATTTTTTATATGATTTTAAAAAAGAAGAGATAAAAAGGTATAAAGAGGAAAGAAAGAAAGAAAGGAAAAGAGAAAGAAAGGCTTTTTTTTTTTTTTTTTTTTTGTTAACAATACAAATTACTATACACCTACTCTGAGCACTGTAAAATTAACCAAGGTACACAAAAAGGGGGCCAAAAATAAACATGAAATTTTTTCGTGTACGGAAACATCGGATGGATTACAAACCCAAACCAATAGAATCTATCATCGGGAAACACTCAAACACTTGCAACTTTTTTTTTAATTATTGCCATTCTAATAGATCAACAGTTAAAAATGTATTTTGCTGATACTAATAAGGGTCTAAATACAGGGTGATTTTTTTTTTCAATGTCATGGCAACTAAATCTTTTCTTTTATTAAAATGATATAAAACAATAAGGAACCAATAGTCGTGGGAGCATGTGAAGAAGAATGGAAAGTATGTTGTGGGGAGTTGAAAGAAGTGGGGAAAATCTCTTCTCAAATTCTTTTCCCGAGTAACCTTAAAATAATCTCCTTTTGATATTAGTAAAAGGGAATAGAATAATGAAAAGAATCATTAAAGCCCTGTATTACCAAAGAAAAAGTATGGAAGAACTGGCTAGCCGCTGTTTTATAGTTGCAATAATTTTACCGTCTTGAATATATTTAAGATTATACCACTGCATACACGTGGCAAAGATTGGGCAATAATCTCACGACTCCATATGACAATTTTTGACACATCCCACATCTCTTTTTGAGTGGGTGATGAATCAGCCGAGGAAATTAATTGGAATATAGATCTGTACCTGAAATGTTGCATATATCATAAATATTCGTAAATTTTTTTGTTTTTTTTTTATCAAGTATATTAGTAAATGATCGCATATGTTAATTCTATATACAGATCATATTTTTACATTTTGTGGCATCTGATATTTGTCTACATAAGGAAAGATCGAATCCAATATACCGTATATAGACAGCTTTAATTTTGTATAAAAGCGAGACTTTTTGTTATTATTTTACCCCAAAACATGTTTACTATAATTTTTTTTTTCTTCACGTCAATTTATTTTTGGATTGACTTTTTTCAATTTAAAATTGAAATTTTTGATATAAGACTTAAGATCCGGCGAATAAAAAAGTTAATGAAATGTGCAGCGTAAAAAATACTACAATCCTAATCAAGTAAGTTATACATGGTACATTAGCCATTTTAGAGGAAAAATCTTTTAACAAAAAGTATATGATCAAAAAACCCTAAAAACACGAATTTTAAATACTCCGACATGAAACTACTAATGCCCTAACAACAAATTGAAAAAATCAGGGGTAAAATTGCTGTTGTGGATGCAATTTCAAGAAGATAGATTACAACTATACCCAAGGATAGGGAACAAAAAAATTTATTTTAAGGAAAAATTATTGTCCTTTTTTAGGCATCTTTTTTTTATCATCCAAATTATCTAAATCGCTCTGCTTATAATAATGTGGTGCAACTATGAAAAGAAATTTTAGTTAACAGCATCTAAGAACATGCATTATTTTGATCACATACCATCTAATAACCACGAAGGCTGGATTTCCATCACCTGTCTCATATATTCTTTACTTGTCAACACCAATTCAAAATAAACCAACCATTTGGGTTTCTTTTCCAACATGCCACTACTAGGATGGATATGTACTGTTTGATTCTGTTTCACTGTACGATAAGAATCACCAGATTTATTTAATCTTGCAGAGTTAAAGAAGAAACCAGAAGTAATAGACTATATATATATATATATATATATATATACGTGTGTGTGTGAACATTAGCTTTTACATAATTTATGTCAATTTTCATTTTTTTTTAACTTACTTTTTGAATAGGAATTGGATCATTAGGATTGGGATTACTAACCAATTTGACTTCCACACGATCCATCAGCTGTACAAGTTGATCACGTACATTACGCACACGTTCTAAAGTCTTTACTTGTACAAAATTTTCATAACACCATTGAACAGAGAAATCAGTTTCAACCCATTGATTCCAAATATTTAATAATGTCAAATGATCTCCACCTGGTTTCACTAAATTTTGATGTGCTGTATCCGCAAGAATCTTTTTATCTTTTGGTCGGTATAATAATGAACTTTGCTCTGAAAGCATCGCACAGACAGAAACAACCTCATCTGTACATTCGTATTTTTCTGCTACTACAATAGCCTTAGATAAACATGGATCCATGGGAAATTCAGCCATTCTTCTTCCTAATTTTGTTAATTCTGCTCTATCGTTCAAGGCACCGAGTGCGTATAATTGACTGAGTGATCGGATCATAGTATCCTCGACAGGTGGGTCCAAGAAATCAAAATTGACCAAATCATTAATACCCAAACTCTATAAAACAACCATTAGTATATTTTCCCTTGACATACAGCATATGTAGACTAACCTTCAGTAACAATACAACATTAGATAAATTAACTCTTTGAATTTCAGGTACAGTATTTTCCTCCATTTCATTATAAAATGCCCATTGTGTAAATAAACGGAAGCATTTACCAGGCCCTGTTCGACCTGCACGACCTGCACGTTGTGTAGAAGATGCACGAGAGCAAGGTACAACAGTTAAGGCTTCCATACCAGTTCTTGGATTAAATGTCTTTTGCTTGTTGAATCCAGGATCAATAACATAAGATACACCATCAACTGTAATTGAAGTTTCTGCAATATTTGTAGCTAAAATAACTTTACGTGCTCCTTCAGGTGTAGGTTCAAAAATTCGAGATTGTTGTTCCGATGGTAAATTTGCATAAATTGGACAAATCATGAGTTCAGATATCTTACTACCTAATGATTTACAGGCTTGAGTTAAGCCTTCATGCGCTGCTTCAATTTCATCTTGACCCTATAATAAAGATATGAGACATTTGTTGATGATTTAAATCTAAAAGCACTTACAGTTAAAAACACGAGGATATCACCTTTACCTTGTGTGACATGAATAGTTAATACTTGAGTAATTGCAGCACGCAAATAGTTTGCTTCAGGAGCTTTTGTATAATAGATTTCTACAGGGTAAGGACGACCAGGAATATTGAAAATAGGAGCATCGTCAAAATATTCAGAGAATTTTTGAGCATTCATAGTAGCACTTGAGATTAATAATTTCAAATCAGGTCTGAAACGAGCAATATCTTTAATCAAGCCAAATAAAATATCAGTAGAAAGTGTTCTTTCATGAGCTTCATCAATAATCATACAACTATAAGAAGCCAAATCTGGCTCCGTCATAAATTCACGAAGAAGCATACCATCTGTCATGTATTTAACACAAGTCTTTTCAGATGTACAATCTTCAAATCGAATACTGTATCCAACTTCTTGGCCCATCATGACACCCATTTCCTCAGCTACACGAGCAGCTACGCTCATAGCAGCAACACGACGAGGTTGTGTACAACCAATCTTTTTACCGTCTTTTGTAAATCCATGTTCATACAAATATTGAGGAAGTTGAGTAGTTTTACCAGATCCAGTTTCACCTACAATAATAAGAACTTGATATTCATCAATTGCAGTCAACAAATCATCGCGATATTGATAAATGGGTAAGGATTTTCGAATTTGATCAATCGATTGCGCTTTTCTTTCTGCTGCATCAATACGCTCTAAAAGCTCTACATCCTTTGGGTCAGGTTCATTCAATTTAGCAGCCATTACAAAATCAATTTTTTGATCTTCATCAAAAACATAATCGTATTCATCCTCTGCTTGTTGTGCTGCTGAAGAAGTTTTTGCAGTAGCTTTTTGAATTTGTGATTTCTCCCAGATGTCATGTTCTGTTTCAAACTTTTCCTCTTCTTCATAACGTTTATACAATGCACTTTCCTTCTTTTTGCGATCAATTTTACCCTTTTCTGTAATATAATCCTCGGGCATCATGTATCCATCTTCTTTGGTATCGATATCCATACGAGCTTTTGCTAAACGAAGTACTTCCTTTTTGTAATCCAAATCTTTAATTTCTCGTCTAGTCATCTTTTGTCCACTAAAAAATCTTTCTTCATCTGCAATTTCTTGTTCTAAAAGTGCTAGTTGTTGCTCTTCACGATATTTCAAGTATTGTTGATTTGATCGAGTTCTCAATTCGGGCAATGCTGCTTGACGAGCATTCTTATCGTCCGCTAAATTACGACGCTTTTGCGCTTCGCTGCCTTCTTTGGCAGATCTATCCTCTACAAGTTTCTTGGTTCGCTCCTTATCTTTATCTTTAAGTCTTTGTGCAAGTTCATCACGTTCTTTGATATCTTGTAAGCGCTCTAATTCTGTTTGTCTTTCTTTTTCTTCTTCTGAATCTTCGCCTTCATCTAAAATAACAGATTAATAAAGATTTCAATGTAAATACTTTGTTTTCTTACGTTTTTTATATCTACTACTTTCAGTCATTTTAACTTCTGTATCATCATCGCTCAAATCCTCTTGTCTTCTCTTTTTTCGAAGTTTCTTTTCCTTTTTACGAATACGTCTTTCTTCTTCATCATGTTCGTCATGTTCAACAGGTTCGTCCAAAACAACCTTTAACGTCTCATTGGCTTTACGTAGTTTTGCTTCCTCTTTTAATTCTTTTTTACGTTGTGCCTTTTCTGCTAAGGCAGCAGCGGCAGCTGCAGATTTACTTTGTTTGCGTGGTACTTTATTGAATAGTTCGAATGCAAATTGTTGAGTAGTAGAATCGCTTGGTGCGCCTGTACTGACTAATTTTTGATATAATTCTTGTGGAGAAGTTGCTTTTTGTGCTATAAAACTGTATTAGATTAAGAAATTTTTCGCTGTGAAATGTTTAAACTTACCAGTAGCAATGATAAAGTCTACTATGGTAGTCTCAGACATACCCAAAAGCTAATGATAATTAGCGAAATATAATAATATTTTACTGATTTTTAACTTACTTTCATGGTATTGTCAGATACCCAAGAGTGTAAGTCCATTTTTGTTTTTACTGATTTGCTCTTTAGGATAAAGCAAAAGATGTTAAATGAATCTTCAGCAAGACATGGCGATAAAAGCTTTCTTGGTTACAGTGACTGGTTTAAAGGCATTGCAAGCATTCAAGCAACAACTGCGGTAATGTAACCTGTCAAAACGTGGGATTGAAAGCTGATTGGGATTGAGAATATATACACCTAAATCGCTCAATGTATCAATTTAATGATAATAATCCTATATATGTATATTCAGAGCTCTTATACTTTCTTAAATTTGCATTTGGCATTGAATGTATGTTACTATACCCATACCTGCAGTGGAGGATTTGAAAATGTAATATATAACTTTGGTAAAGAAATACAGATGAATGTGCGAATAAAAAAGTATATACAGTATATAATGCAAAAGCAAATCAAAACATATTACAATCAGAAATATACTAAATTACTCGCTAAATAATGAGTGAATTTTTTTTTTTTTTTCTTGAATTCAATGTATAAAATATTCTATAAATGTAATTTAAGAAAATTCTTCAAAAGGTGTATGCGATCAATTGGTAAGCTTTATCTCACGCATGTAGATACGCGAGCATACAGTCGAATCAAGTATAGTTACCATTGATAGAATAAATTTTTACATTCGTTTTATCAAAAAAGGTCTAGGAAATGATCGAACAAGAATATTTTTAAAGTTTTGTTTCATTGTTAAATCCATCACAAAATCTACATTTTCTGAAAATATCTAGTAATCACCTCTAATTACTATCCATTTGATTATAAAATTATAATTATCTAATAAAACAACACATTCAAAGATCAAAGGTTTGCATTTTCTTAAGTTTTTTTCTAGTGCATATTTGCTTACAGCCATTTGATCAGTATTTAAAATCCAATGGGTTTTTCAAAAAATAGATGAAGAACATATTACCTTTCAACTTTGATTATACGCAAAAGAGCGTTTACTTAATTATTTCGGTAGTTGTTATCACCATGTATGTTAGTACAGTCAAACCTCAATTTAAGGGCACTCGTGGTTTCTTTTAAAAAGTCCTTTATATCAAGGACCTCCCTTATTATTAAATCAAATTTAAAACACAGATCAACTTCAATTTTAAGAAAAGAATGAAGGATGAAGGCATCTGAGATAATCACACCACATCCTTAATCCATGATATAAAAGCCTCCTTTATATCGAGGTTTTGGTTATATTGAGGGACCTTATATCGAGGTTTGACTGTATATCTAAATACAACTTTATATCGCCAAGCCAAAAAATAAATTGTCTATTATGCACGTAGTAGCAGACATCTCACTCAATTAAAGCTTACCTTACACTGTTGTCCTTTTTTTTGTCCCTTTTACATATTGTACTTATAGAATTAATATAATTTATTAATTACAATTAATAAAATTACTATTATTATCTTTGTTTTCAATGCAATTTTACTTATTAATATAGTCTACTAACTATTAAAATTAATTCCCGTAACATGTAATTATTGTAAAGTGTTTGCCGCTGTTATACATATGGAAGCATTCCCTTTTATAAAAAGGGATGGCAAAGTATGTTTCATTATAATACATATACTGTACACCAATTTTTCTTTCTTGAATTCATTAATAAAGTTACCACACATACAAAAAAAAAAAATACTGTACACATTAACAATTTGAGAAAACGTTTTTTCTTTTGGATTGTAGTATATTTGTATTTAGTCTAATATTTGAGAGAGGTAAAAAATGTTATTGTGTGAATTTAATGAAATTCACCGTTGCCATGCAACGTATTGCATAATTAAAATGATAAAAGTCATAAATAACAAGATGTTCAAAGAATTTGTTCTCCTTGGATTTTATAGATAATGTAATTCCTAATTCCTCATAAATATACAAGAAACTTTTGTAAATCCAATTAAAGTATTTGAATTGAACAAAACTATTTTACTACCCTGCTTCAATTTACAATGATGAGTTGTTCCATTTGCAACTATAGTACTATATTTTCTAATTTAAACTTCCCCTACACATACCATTGCATTGCAAAAAATAATAACTTCGGCGAATTTTCTTTGAAGTTTCATACATCTCATGTGTGGCGGCAGTTTAAATCCAAAATTTTCTGATGATGAAAAAATTGGATAAAAACGATCCTAAATTTTTAAAATGCAAAATTGACAACAAACATGTATAGTAACGTGGCTAGCTTTATTAAGTAATCTTAACATAAAATTTAATTTTGCATCTAATAGTATACTTATCAAAAACGTGTTTCACAAAAAATTTTGTAAAAAAAGCAAAAACATAAAAATCAGTTTTTAGTGATTTTAAAAATAAGTTTATTGTCAAATTTTAAAGTTAGTGCTATAGAAAAACAACGCAAAAAAATACCTATTATTTGAGATATTATTTGTCACTTTAGCTCTATTTTTCATAGAGTTATTAGCTTTTTTCGAAAAAGTCAAATTTTGGACGAGGGTATACAAGGAGAAAACGATGTTTTTTTCGAGATTAATTTTATGATAAAATATGATAAAACGAAGTAAAAGAATTATTTTTGGATAATAAACTATATGTTTAAACGGTTGCTATCTCGAGTTATAGTACATCAAAGCTGCGTTTTTGTACGCTTTTAATAGAAATAGCTTTATAAATAATGTATGAGTTAGATTGGGATTTTTGCTAGAATTATTTTTCTCCTTTATGTATCTGTTTTAAAGTAACTGCTCTTTGAGATTACTTCAAAATTGCAAGAGTTATCAACAGAAAAGTGAATTTTGTGGCAATTTTCTTGGTATTTTAAGATATAGGCCGCATAAAACGGAGTTTGATAATTCAGGTCCCGTAATTTGAGCCTGATATGTAGTAAATTTGCTCTTTGAAGGGGGTTTCTGATGCAATCTTTAGGGCAACGCTGTAGAGAGTATTCTAACATACACACTCTGACCTCCTGTATGCTCTCAGAGCACATGGATGTGCTCAAATGAGATGGTCAATAGGCTAATAGGGTCATTAATGCGCTCATATGAGAGAATCTCAGATATTGACCGAAAAGTTAATCAATGTAAAGTTAAATCAATCCACTTTTGACATACCATTAAATTGTATTTTCGATACAGACTTACGCAACTTAATCGTACTACAGTCGAACCTCAATTTAAGGGCACCCGTGGTTTCTTTTTATATTAAGGGCCTCCCTTAAATCAATTTTAAAACACAGGTCAACTTCAATTTTAAGAAAGGAATGAAGGCAGTCTTAGGTAATTACCCCACATCCTTAATCCATGATGGTAATGATAAAATTGACGATATAGAAGAAAGAAAAAACAAACGATGCTATTTCTGTAAATGGAGAAAAATCCTAGCAAGTTTAGGTTATGTTGTTACTTCAAGCTTTGTTGCTACAAATAATGAAGAATTCAAAATACTTAAAGATATGGTAGATTTCTACTTACGATATAAAAAACTTGCAATACAATGCAGATGCAATCAAACTACATTAAATGGGTTTTTCTCAAAAGATTAGAAAAAATTTTCAGTATTTACATCCAGTAAAAAAAATTTGTACCCAAAACTGTTCTTTTTTTTAATTTTGGGGCCAATAATATTATAATAAAATAAGGGACATGGGGAAAGAAAAAACTCCCTTGAATATGAACTCGAAATAAGAGATTTTAAGCTTTAAAATTTGTCCACCATTCTTCGGCGGATACAAAAACCTCCTTTATTATATCGAGGTTTCCGTTATATTGAGGGGCCTTATATCGAGGTTTGGCCGTACTACCTTGTCTATTTCGAGATATGTACAATCGATTAATTAGCTTAATAATGTCTTAGCAAGTAAACCTAGTTAAATATATATATATTTTTACGTTGTTTCGATATTTTGTTTTAACGATGATGTTATATCAGAACCTATGTATAGCACTACTCATCTCTATTTATATATTCTTAATCTCGGTAGTACTAATGTTATGAGTGTGATACCCGAGATAGCCATCTATTATATATATTTTCTCATACTGTGTATTGAATAAACTCCACCTTTTACTCTTCTTGTTCAATTCTTATTAATTAAGATATAACAGATGAAATGAACATGAAAAATATCAGCATTTTGAACTTTTAAAGAGTGAACTTTCCAATCACTTGTCTATAATAAAAGCTAACTGTACCTTTTTAATAATTATTGTTAAACTATATAAATAGGATTATTGTAAGAAGCAAAAAAAAAAAAAAAAAAAAAAATTAAAACGACAAAAATCAATATTTAAGGGTATGTGCTGTGGTAAATCCTGGATGAAATGTTAAAATATAACATTTCCGTATTCAGTCGAAATGCATTGCATTCTATATAATATATATCAAAATAGTGTGCTTCGTAAAGCTACTTTTAAATTTTACAAGAAGATTGAAAAAGATGTGTATATTATCGAATATAGGTAATGAAGCAATATAAGGCTTACAAGACAAAGAATGTAATATCCAGTCATTCTATATGATGTGTACGTAATTGGTAATAAATAAAATAAAATACCTAATATGCTTAATATTGAACAATATATAGTGCAATACAGCTCAAGGAAGGGGGCTATTTCATTCTTATTATATAGCCAGTATTAGTATAGTATTTGGCGCTACGATCTGTCGTTTATAAAACTGCAAGAAGTTTGCCTGAAGCAATTTGCTAAACTTTGTAAAACTCAAGTTTTGCAATTTAAGTGAAATCGGGGTTTGAAAATTTGAAAATTCTATTGCCAAAATCAAATTCAGTTTGACATTTTAGAAAAATTTTTGGCGTTTAAAAAGTTTTCGCGCTCCAAGTTGTATATTAACATACTAAACATGTAGTAATACTATATACGTAAATACAAATACTCTATTAGCTAGTAATTTTTTTTAATTATTTTTATTATAAAAATTCAAGATAATTTCAATAAACCACGATTTTAGTTTTTCAAAGAAATGTCAAAAAGTTTCGTTTTTAGACGCCAAATAAACACTTTCATCGCCAAGATGGAGTTATTTAGGTCCTATGATCACGGTTATCATATTAGTAAAAAGTTCCATTTTTGACACGAAAAATTGAGATTTGTGAAAACTGAGATTTTGGACGAGGTATGGTAAGGCAAAAATTGAGATCTGAAAATTTTTGGAAAAATACTTTAGAACAAATGTATTGAATGAAAGCAATTGTTTGGTATACTTCTGAGCATTGGGAAACATCTAGACATCAAAATATGCGATGTTTAAAGTGTTGATTTTATGTCATTTTTGGTGAAACAGCGACATTTCGTTACACGTTCTTATCTAAATACATGTTATAGTTTATAGTAGACACTATTCTTTGATTATTTACAATAGTTTGAGCTCGGAGGTGTTTGATTGTATTATTTTTGGATATACTTGTTCAATACACAAATTCAAAAATTGCGACTAACCAAACTTAATTTTATCAAATTTGCTTGCAAACGAGCCATTTCAACTTGTCAAATGTGATTTTTTTACTAGACATGCTTGATCAAAAATTTTGAATGTTATATTTAATTGTTCTGTTGTACAAAACACAGTATCTTTGTAAATTTATGTACAGTGAAGCTGGGAAATATTGGCTAATTTAGAAATATAAATGGTGATTATAAAAAAATAGTTTGGAGAATACTAAAATAGAAATTGGTAAAAATACTAAAAAATAATTGGTCATTATTAAATTTCAAATTGACTCAATTGAAAAATAGCTTTGGCACTTTTAAAATTGGAGCAATTTATTAAAAGTAAATTTTATCTCGGCAGTAACTGATATGCCGCTTAGAATGGCTGCAAAAAGCACGAAGTTCACTTACACGGATATTGTTGCAAGCATCAGTCATTCTTTGAGATGAAGTCTCTTTGGTCATTAGGTTTTCACGCTTCATCTTGCTCTTTACAACAGCCCAGAAGTTTTCAATTGCGTTCAGCTCTGGGGAATACGGAGGCAAATACATGACTCTGTAGCCTCTGTATTCGATCTTTCTTATCATGGGATAGGATTTGTGAATGGTGAAGTTGTCCATAACAAAATAAGAATCCTTTAAATTTTTGTCCAAATTCATAATGTCAAGCAGTTCGTTTACTCTTGAAGCTTGTTTTCATTGTTTAAAAGCTCATCTGAATTATAAACATGTATCGAATTAGTGTGTGGGAGTTTGTCGATAATTAGCTTGACAATATTTGGGTTGTTCCTGATACGAATAGTTAGTAATGATCTTTATATGATTCTATTTTTTTTTATTTTGAGCTTCTACCTTAAAAATTGTTGCAAACCTTCACAATTCGTTGTTAACCCTGCAAAGTCAATTACTACAATGCATATCTTATCCTTTGTACGAATATATGCCAACAGATCTAGTGAATTGGAATGTAATATGGTTATAATAAGTAATAAAAAAAAATCTCCTTTTCCTCACCTTGCATGTCTCCATCTGCAGTTATCTTTGACAACATATCAGTATTCTTTTTTAAGTCTCTCGCAAGCAAAGGTTGATTTGCGTCACAGGAAGCACTTGCAAACACTTTTGTTACAAGGGATCTTTCCTTAAGATTTGTGCTCAGTTGGTTTAACAGGCGAATGCATGTACTATCGTCTTTTTCGCTGGCTGACTTTCTTATACAGTAGGTGGATAAATGGTTCTGATGCATACAGCGTTTTTGATCACAGATTATTTTAATTCCAGTAATTCAATCATTTTATGAATTTGCACTCTTTATAAACACACTTTTATCTTTCTATCAGTTTTTGATTCACGTTGATTGCGTTATTTGTTTTTGCTGTATTCACAAAAATGTCAAAATCTGAAAAACATCCGGGCCATTTATTCACCTACTGTATATCCAATTATTTCATGTCCATTTTCTTTAAGGTTTCTGAAGCTTTCTTGGTGCCGAGGTAATGTTTCAACAACATCTTTGATAATAGAGTCTAAGAAATATATTAGTTATGGAAACGATAACAGTTTCCGTATATTATATCTTACCGATGTATTGATCCTTTACTACATACAGAATATGAGTTGAGATTTTGCTGTTGAATTCATCTTGCTTTCTTTTAATTGTGGCTTTCATTAGCTCCAACTTCCTCGCTCCACACCATTTACTTAAGCCTTGTGCGTTCATGTCGTCTAAAATATTTGAATGCTTCCACATTATGCTAAAAATGTCATTCATACTGAAGCTTCTGCAAATATAAACCTCTTCATTCTTTGGATCTGACGGTAATATTACAATATTTAAGAAGCTGATTAATTGTGCAGGGGAAACTATATGAGTACTTATATTACTGACCGTAAAAAATGTAAAAGCTAACCAAATTCTCTTATGTTAATTTGGATGACATCAGTTGCCTCAATTTCATTTATGTATGTGTGGTTGTTTATGGGGTCTATGAATACTATATTTTTATATAGCAAAAGTGGTTTCGTAGGATCGTCTCTGTAGAAGATTTCAGTGTGTATGTTCTCGATCGCTTTCAGTAATTCTTCAGCTTTTCGCTTGTTGTATGACTGATGGTAGAATATGCGAATGGCTTGTCCACTTGTTATTAGTACCATAGCCATCGACAAGGTGAATGAGCTTAGCAATAGAAAAGTGAAACGGTAGATAAGAAGTGAAAAAAAATGGAAAAGAAAGTGGACAAGATAGATTGAGATTGAGATAAATGGACAAGATAATAGACAAGATAATGGACAAGATAATGAACAAGATACAGTAAAATAACTTCGGAACCACATTAAATACATATTGGCAGCACTAATTGCCCAAGAAAACTACAACGTTTAGTGTTTAAGGAATTATTTCGACCTACTCTTTTCTACTATCATACAGTACCAAGTGCTTTATAATTTCTCAAATTTTGCTTTACATTCACATAATTTTTGATTTGGTGATTTTATAATAATTTATCAAGTTTTCAAAAATTTTAAATTTCGACTTTTAGGAAACAAAAAAAAATGAATTCGGTATTTTTCAAATTTATTCAAGGATATGTACATAATAAATTTAAGCTTTGATCTTTTTGTTTGAATCTTGATCTTCATCAGTATTACTCTTGCGCTTCATCATCATACTTCCCATCTTCATACCACTTGAAGTTGGAGTTGCGGAGCTGATAGAAGTTGTTGATTTTTTGGCTAATGCTGAAAGACCAGTTCTCTTCTTCATGCCTCCCATCATCATTTTTGATCCTGTTGATTTAGGTGCTTCGGCAGCTATAGTTACTGGCTTCATATTCAAACTTAATTTAATGGGTTGCTCGCCCTCTCTTTTTAATTCTGTTGCCTCTTGTTCTACAACACCACGCTCTTCAGCTGATTTAGATGCTTTTTCGATCTGTTCTTTTAATAATTCTAAATCTCTTTCTTCATCGTCTTTTTTAGCTCTATCCATCTTCTGAATAGCAGCCTAGATACAACAAAATCAATAATCAATTCAATTATATAAAGCTCATTATATGATCGTTACCTGCTTAGCAAGAGCTTTTGGACTATTGTCAACCCAAGTAATATATAATCCTCTTTCTGCTTCATCAACTCGAAGAATACCTTCTCTACCCATTTGTTTACAGAACTCGCTCAATGAATTCCATTTGGTAGAATTCATGTGAATATGCTCTTTAAAAGCAATGTATTCTTGATATACCTTGTTAGCTAAAACTCTCTTGGTACCATGACGGCGAGATAAAATGCCCAAAAATTCTTTCTTGAAATCTGAAGAAAAGTTGTGAACAAATCTACCGGGATTTGCTGCTACTAACAGCATTTGTCGTTGATGAGATTCAGACATGGTATGACATTTAAAGCCGTTTTCATCACGGCATTGTTTTTCGCAAGCTTGGCAATAAAAACGTAACTTTTGAAGACCTTTAGACTAAAGAAAAAAAGATTAATTACATATAATTAAATCATGGTTGTTAATTCACTAAATTACCTTCATACGATTACCAATGTCTTTGGGTGACATAAACTCTGCTTTAGCCATTATATATTGATTATTCTTTAATTAAAAAGTGAAAGAAACTATAAGAGAGAATGAAAGAGAGCAGAGAAAGAAAAAACTAGAACTACGGCTTTTCATTACCTTTTTTGTGATGGAATGATTGGTTTTGATACAATTGCATGCTGTGACTCCAATTGGATAAAATCATCATATATTGAATAACTGTTCAAGATGTTCTGCTCAACTCTTTTCTTTTACAATGCCCTGTCCATCATGTAACAGCAGTAATATAGGCATTGAAGATAATTTAACTGTGTGCTATTTATGTGGCATTGTTATAAATGATGCTGTATTTGAGACTAATGATTTTAGCTACACTCAAACCAATGTAAAACAAATCGAGCAGAATCAATCTGGAAAGCACAAAAGAGCAATTGAATCTGTTGATAGAATAGCTACGTATTTCAGAATACCTGAAAATTTTGCAACGCAAGCAAAGAATATAATTCAAGAACATTCAGATGATCTTCCAAACCGATTCCCTTTGGAAACAGCATTGTTCGTTGTATATTTCGCTGCTAGAGAATGGATGTTGCCTTGGTCAATCAATGATCTCATTGAAAATTTTCCTGTGCCAGTTGATAAGGCAAAGGTCCAGCGAGTCAACTTTATTTTTGTCCAAAAATCATTCAAATATAAAATGGTTCAATTTGAATTATCTCAAGATACATTTGATAGTTTTCTGGATTTGATATTGCCTGGTGTGGCAAAGCAATATGGTGGAACAATCAAAATGTCAAAATCTACATCAGTAAAATTGAAACAAACAACCAAATCATTGATTAGCTTAGGTGACATATATGGATTGAATACTGGAAAAAAGTCTAGACCAACTATCATAGCTACAGCAATTATTTCATTTGCTTATTTGGGGATTTACAATAAATCCAACAGTTTAAAATCAGTCAAGAAGAGTATATACATTGGTCGACGCTTTAGTTCGTTCAAACGTTATTTTCCTTCCAATTCTAAAATTCTTAAAATGAGGATGCATGATTACATTGATTTTTTGCTTGCGTGTGCTCAGAATATACCCTGGATTGACAATCCTGAAAAACGATACACTCATTATTACTTGAAAGATATCCTCGATCTTTTTGGCAAAAAGGATAAAGATACAGATCCTCTTCTTACATTGTCTTCTGATCAATACTCTACTGCTCTCATAAAGAAAAACGATGCGTTGTCTAAAGTTTACAAAGACATGTTTGATTCTGTACAAAAACATCTTGACAGTAATACCATACCCGAAGATCAACATTCATTAGAATTCAGTTTGTTTCAATTAATCGATTTTGGATATGAAAAGAGCCATTTGATAAACTGGTCCGAAAAATCAATACGTGGTATGGCAGATTCCTTGATATTTAGAGCAAAATATGGTACAGAAGTGAATCAAGAATTAGATATGAATAGAAGAGAATTGGATGAGAATGATATGTTGGATGATGAAATTGATATTTATATAAGATAAATAAACTGCATACATGTATTTGTAAATATGGATTTTATATCCTCATACTCATTCTCCAGTAGATTTATAAAATATTTTAATTAATGGAATTTTATTAATTAAAATGATGCATTAGCCTTTGAGTTTTCTGGTTTCAAAACCCATTTCCATACAGATATCGCCTACATTGGCATTAAAAGACAATAATGGTTTACAGCAGATATCGATTAGTGGGAATCGCTTATAATTGAGCATGAACTCTTTGGTATTTGTACAACTCGTCCATTAAATTTTAATTTGAAGTGTTCTTCTTGATTGAATGTTGATGTTATTAAATGTAAATAAGTTACCTGTAATGTGTCGACAACTTGTTTGATTTTTTTGATATAAGTACATCAGGATCCATTTCCTGAAATAATGGCTTCAAATCTGGCGATGTCAGTTTTCGTCGTTTTGGCTACAGCCAACTGAAAAAGATTATTCAATAAATATCCATCTCTGAATCGCATATTAATAGAACTGTTGGTGCTCTTCATTAATTTGGTAAACACTTTTAAACCTTCTGATAACTTGTCCGAGCAATTACTGATTTTGATTGTTGGAATATGCACTATTGCTACATGCACACGACTATACTGATTTCTAATGACATGGTCTTAATATAGGGATTTTTTAACACGGTATAGTTAAGTATAAACTGATAGAATTCACTCGAATGTCAATATAAATTTCGTTTGATTTTCATTTTTTGTATATTTTCATGCAGCCATTTAGCCATTTCATTTCCACTTTTCGGATATCTATTAATAGTAATGAAGCCATATGTTAGCGCCAAACATTGCAAGTTTTGCAGGCAAAATCCTTATTTTCATTGCATCTTGGCAATTCATTTTTGCGAAATTAAGAGAAGTCAAGCATTTGAACTCGTTAATATAGTCATAAGCAAATATCATTACTGATACTTCTTCTCAAAGATTTATATCGATATGCTGCAAGATATCTTTAAAAGTGTCGACAATTTTGGTGTGTGTTTCGTAGAATCGTATTGGTGTGGGTATTTGCTTAATATTCTTGAATTTAAAGGGTGAATTTTCGTAAACCTGCAACAGTGTTTCCAATATCATATTGTTAACGTAGTAACCATCTAAAACTCTGAAATTAGGAGTTATAACCAGTTTAAAGAATTTATTGAAGCTAGAGAAACTTGTCTGCATTGTAATACAAATCTCCATATGTTTGATACATTGAGCTAAAGCAGGTTTTTCAATCAAAAGTTTATAAAGTATTGAAAAAGATTTATCATAGATTTCACTCAGATTTTGACAAAACATGGCTTCCTCAGCTATAGGATTCCAAGCCTTACAAACCAATCTACATTTAGCCTGTTGCTTGGCTAATTCCACTTGAGCGAAAGTATTTAGCTACAACTCTATGGGTAAGGAAAACCAGGATCTTGTCATTTCCGGTTAAATATAGATGTAAAAATATGAAAACTATTTTATTTTAAGAAATTGCGATTCAGGAATAAATTTCTTAAAGCTGTATATTTGTTAAAGTTTAGGCTATGAGAATTAGCCACTCAATAAATAATGTATAGCAGTTTACATAAATCAAATATAAATTTTATATCCATGTCTATTGAAAATCAATGATGATATCTACTTGTTGCTTTCATCTTTTAACGAAATATTGATATTTAATGGAAAATTTCTTAAGAGAAAAAAATATGGTAGGATTTACTTTTCCTATGGCTGATTTTTATAACGGTAATAAACTGTTTTAGGCTACTTCCATTACCATATTTTATAAAGAATCTTGTATCTAAACCATTTTTCCAACAGTTGGGTCAATTAATACGGCCTGGTCTTTCAGCTTTATAGTGATCAACAAATGTGGTAAAGGAAGATGTAGCTGCTGATGTGAATGTCAAAGGTATTTCCAGCTTTTCCGACATCTCCGTAGGAGTAATGCACTCCTCTTCATCATTTATTGAATTAATCAATTAATTACGTTTCTTTTTTAAACTCTTGGAGAGGAAACAAAAAAATGGGAAGAAGAAAAGAAGTACAATTTACTTAAAATTACTTTGACTTTACTGAAGCGAAAAACTGACTTAAATTTAAGGATTAACTTGTTTTACTTTTACGTTGAATGATTCAATGGGACTAAACTAGTCAGCTATGTATCTTTTAAGAATATATTTTATTTCAATATATAGTTGTAAAATTCAAATGAAAAATTTATCTGTTTCTTCTTCTTCGTCTTTTGAATCAACTTTTTTTTCTGGAAAACTACGTTCTAATGTAGCAATGAATTGTTCCTTATTAGTGTGTTAAAAAAGAATATAACAAACACAATCCTCATCATAAACGCGTTATATGCATTCTTCAAATCTGTAATACTTTAAGAAGTAATACAAATATTGAGAGCTCAAAAGTATGCGAACAAACTAAAATACGTATTTTGTATATATCATTGATCGTATTGATTTTATTGTTAAAAAAGAAGCAAAAATTGAGTACTATAAAGATGTAAAATTGTGTTGCCTCTATCAACGTCTGCCTTTTCTTCTCAAAAACACAAGCAAAATAAAGACCACAACATTAAAGACAAAGAAGCCAATAAGAATGCCAAAGTTACGCCACTTGTGAGAAGCACTCCATTGCATATTAGTCTCGTAAAAGTCAGGCCCAGAGCTGTATGTACAATACCCACATTGTTCAGGTTGCATTGCGTCAGGATTAGCGAGATATCCAGTTGCGCCGTTAGAAAAGAAATTGGCCATATATTCGCCACATGTTTGTCCAGAAGGAGGAGGAAACTTGAGTAAATCACTATCGGAACACTGTACTTCGAGATCGGCTAGTTCATTTACAGCCAGACCTTCAATATAATAATGAAAAGGATCAAGCCAGTACATCCAAGAGCTCCAGAAATGAGGCATAGCTTTTGGTGCTTGCATTAAACCACAGAAAAGAATAAGAATAGAGATAAATAGTGGATTGATCACAGCTGCCATTGTAGGCAATTCGGCGACAGCTGCAATAACGAAGCCTAAAGTAACTGCCCAACAGACTAGAACTACAAATGTAATGTAGAAATAACCACAAGAATCAGCTGTATTGTTCATACCGGCGGTCCAGTAGAATCCGAACATAAAAGCAGCAGCAAATACGACAATATAAGGGAGTTCAACCAGCACAGCACTCATACCAAACGGTAACCAACTGTAATATCTTGAAGCATATTCACGACGAAAGTACAAACGCTCGGTCATAAACTTAGGTTGTGCCAAAATAATTATTGTCATAGCCATAATAAAGGTACTAAAAAGAGCAAATACTTTGTTCATCATATCAGAAGAAGAAGATCCAAGTTTCCAAAAAGTAAAACCAGTAATCAAAGATGTAAACATAATGTTGAGGAAACGACCAATGTTGTAATCAGGATCACGCCAGTAAGCAAGTGTCATACGGTTCATTACTAGACGGAATTGAGTACTCAAAGGAGTAGCATACGTGTCAGCCTTACGAGTAGGTCTTTTATCAGCAGTTTGTTCAATTTCGTCAAGTTCAGCCGCAAGCTCTTTGGCTTCATTAGACTCTTGCCAGACAACAGCCCAATCCTTGGTAGCTTTACCGGAAGTACCAGCTCCTACAACTTCTAGAATATATTCAGCAGGGTTAGCATCAGTAGAGCATGTAGGGCCACCATTAGATTCAAAGTATTCAATCATTATACGAGAGTCTTGGCCAATTTCTCCATAATAAGCAGTACGGCCACCACGAACCAAAAGCAGTAAATGATCAAAATATTCGAACAAAATAGCAGAAGGTTGATGAATAGTACATAGCACGGGCCAACCAGCATCAGCAAGTTTACGGATAAAACGAATAATATTGAAAGAACTTTGAGCATCAAGACCAGAAGTAGGTTCATCCAAAAAAAGCAATTGGGGTTTACCAACGAGCTCCATACCAATAGTAAGACGCTTACGTTCCTCAATAGAGATACCAAAGCCACTACCGACATCGCCAATTTGAGCATCTCCAATATCGTCCATTTCCAAAAGTAATATAATTTGTTCAACATAGGCATCCTTCTCTTCTTTGGACACATCAGAAGGTTGACGAAGATAAGCAGAGAAACGAAGGGCTTCACGGACTGTAACAGCAGGTTGATGGATATCCATTTGTTCACAATAACCAGTGATACGTTCAAAATCGGTCATCAAAGCTTCACCATTGAGGAACACGTTTCCCTCAACTTTACCAATGGTTTTTCTACGAGCGAGCACATCCAAAAGAGTAGTTTTACCAGCACCAGATGAACCCATCAAAGCGGTAAGATGGCCAGGTTTGACGATACCTGAAATATCATTCAAAAGATGGAGTGGACCACCTTTGGCAGGAACGTGATAATGAACATGTTGCCAGGAAAAAGTGGTACCAGTGGACATTTTGTCCATATTGTCCGTAACTTTTTGTTGAGCAACTCGACGTGCGTCTTCTTCTTCAATTGTACGAGGCTTGGGAGCTATAAAATAGATATTGTTAAAAATTGATATTGCAAATATTCAAAAAAACATGTATACAAACCTTTTCCAGGGACATAAAGCTTGGTTAAAGTAGAGGATTTTGACATACCAACAAATTCCATAGCCACTGCAGTTATAAAAGTAAAGAAAAGGAAGAATGCAACCACGACAACGAAATCAGGAGCCCATAATTGCCAAGGCTTATAGCTCAATGCTTCCAAAAGATAATTATCACCTCTTACAAAGCTTTCGCCAGAAACACCGCCTTCCATAGTACAGACCATATGGTTCCAATCGTCATAACCAGGGCCATAAGGAACAGCATTTCCAGCGCCATCACAAGAATACATTTGACCCGACATTTCATTAGACAGTAAGCCTTTGTATGCATAAGCCAATGGATTAATATAATAAATCCAAAACAACCAAGGATGCATTTTTTTGTATGGAATACTATAGCCTACATAGGACATAATAGCAATAAGCAATACACCAGTAACTTGAGTAGCCATAAAGAAGCTGGGACTAATTGCACCAAAGAATCGAAAAAAACCGTTCATACACATATTTACAAAGAATAGAATAATGAAAAAAGTGAAGAATTTACCAGCTGTCAGGTCCAATCCCATCATAAAATATACACATATTTCGAATAGTAATACTTGTGCTAGAGTATAAGGAATATCCATAATTACCTGAGCAATATAAAATGCAGATGGTCTATACAAAGCGTATTGCTTATGCTTTTCTAGGATAGGACGACCAGTGAGAAAACGAACCAATTCAGATTGAGAGATAAAAGCATTAAACAGGACAGAAAAGAAAAGAGCACCGCCACGAGAGAATGCACCAGTACCAGTAAGAGGAAGTTTAAGGAAACATGAAGCAGTAATCAAAGATTGAATAAGAATTGTACCATAACGAGAGATGAGAGCTTCTCTATCTTTGAGAAGCAAATGATGTTGACGAATAGTAAGTGCTTTAACTTGTTGATAAAAGGAGGCAATGTAAGGTGTACTCTTCTTTGCATGCTTTTGGTGTTCTTCGTGAATGGCATCAGCAAAATTATTAGCTTTATTTTCTTTTTTGACCGCTTCATTGTAACTTTCAAAATCTTGCATCATGGTATTATAAACATCAGATTTCAAATAGGCTTCCTGGAATTCAAAAGCATGTTTTGGTGCAATATCTTCAAATCCAGGTTTGAATTCTCGCTCAACAGGATTACATAGACCAGTTAAGAAATCAGGGATAGATTTCCTAGAAGGTTTAAAAAACCCAAGCTCATCAAAATATTGACTAGCGCCAGCTGTAGGGCCATAGTAAACGCAATGACCTTCATCAAGAAGCAAGACCTTGTCAAACAAATTAAAAATATTGTTTGATGCTTGATAAAGAGTTGCAACAGTAGTAACCTTAAATATATCAGTCATAATTCTCAATGACCGCACATAATCCAGAGCAGATGCAGCATCAAGGCCACGAGTAGAACAATCCCAACAATTGATGGTACTGCGAGTAGTCATTTGTTCAGCAATTGAAAGACGTTTACGTTCACCACCTGATAAACCACGCACAAAAGCATTGCCAACCATAGTATTCATTTGCTTTGTTAAACCAAGCATGTTACCAAGCAAGTAAATAACACGATCAACAAAGTTCTTTTTGGAATCTTCGGCAAGACGTTTTCCAGGAGTCTTTGTACGCAAGGCAAATTGAAGTGTTTGTTTAGTTGTTAATGTAGGATAGTGTTGATCTTCTTCTTCATTGTAACAGACTTGGCCTCTGTATTTTTCCATGAAAACTTGTGGGTCAATACCACCATAATTGACATCGCCAGCAATATGCGTGTAAGCACCTCGCATATTAGCAATAACTTTAAGAAACGTAGTACAACCGGCACCAGGACGGCCCAATACTAGCAGCATTTCACCATCTTTGCAGCAACCAGTAAGGTTATCAATGATGACTTTTTTAGTTGCATCTTTATTTTTAAAGAGTTTCCAGAATTTTAATAACTTTAGTATGTCAGAAAGTACAGTTGGGATCGTATAAGCATCAGCGCCCAAGCCCTACAAGAATTTTTTAAAAAAAAGAAATTAGTTTCTGAAACTTTAGGGACTATTTATGCATATAAATGTATACTTCAACATGAAGATTCTTCCAAGATACACCGAGATTTTTATGCTTTTGACCAATCTCTTCTTGTTGTCTATGAATACCATGCAAAAAATCATCTAGATCGAAATCATCTGCGTTGGCTTGGCCTTGTTCAGCATTGGAGGGATCCCTTTTACGGCTCATTTGACTTAATTCCCGTTTCAAAGATTGATATTTTTCAATAGCATCTATAAAAAAAAAAAAAAAAAAAAAACTAGTTAAGCCTATATTACTAGTCAATTAATGCCATTATATATTTATACCTCCAATATTAACTTGGTTTACATCAGATTCTCCATATGTTCCATTATTACCAACGTCATCTACTTCTTTAATGGTTTCATCGATGGAAGGTTCATAATTATAAGTATTTGGATGCTTAGACATCGCTGTATCTTCTTTATTTTTCTCTTCCATTTTTATATAAAAATAAATCAAATTACTTATAGCATTTTAATTAAAAGTTCTGCTTTATTTATACTAATTTGAAGGAGCACAGACTTGAAGTTTTAACGGAAACAAGGCCAGTTTGTATCAGACTGCCGCCATGAATTTTACCGTTAGTTTAAGCATATTATTTATCCGGTATGGTTGTTTTAGTGCTATAAATGTTAAAAAAAAAAAGACCCCATCTTTTATGTTATAGCATAAATGCATACAACCAATGTACATATCATATCAACGCTCTATATATTGTGTTAACAATATAAATCAATTGAGAAGCAAAGACCATATAAGCCAGGCAAAGATCCCGTTAGCTCCGAAAAAGCCACCTTGAATATGATGAAATATATTATCTAAAGCGATGTAGGCAATTAACATGCGTTACATTAATCACATAAATGTTAATTATGCATAGACTTTTCTCCGGACGTCAAAGGCGATATTAAACAAATTCATCACATTTTTGATATTTAAAATTAAAAAATTGTAATTATGCGTTATCATAAAAATGAACTGTGTACAAAGACATTTTTGATCTACAATGTCTTGGTGCAAATTAATGCTTAAATTCTATTTCCTTGCGGGGAAATGAATGCCGGATTGAAGACGGACCGTTTTCCCATTCAATTTTATTCGCCAAAACAAATAAAGCGTCAAAGTTATTTTATTTATGCAACTTGTTTTGCTTTGATTTATTTGAAACCGGCAGCCAAATTTCCGTTTATCAAATTTACAGCAATAAAAGGATATGACATAACACCTATAATAAATTGCTTGGCTATAAATAATACTTTAAAAAAATGTATAAAAATAGTACATTAAAAACGCTGACCCTTAGACTTTGAATAATTGCTTTAGCATGTTAGGTAATATTTGATTAAGCATCAATAGGTTGAATAAGCTCCTTGGGATGTCCTAAACCGATCTACATTTTTTTAATTGGAAAAATCAAATTAGTAAAGGCTATATATAGCTACTGAAAATATCTAGCATTTTCTAAAATATATATATATATAAGTATTTAAATCTATATTGTTTATCATAATTTTTATTGACTCTTGAGAAAGAGTGTTTCAATTTCCAAGTACACTGAATCACATTCTTTATTGAAAGCTACAACATTTTCTGCGCTTCTACCTACTAGTTCATATTCATCTTAAAATTCGATATCGATAGTAAAAATACCAGTGTCTTTTTGAATGCTTCTAGAGACTTGCATTCAACATCGAAAGTGGGAAATCGTTAAACATGCAATAAAACTGCTTTTTTCAAAAATAGTCTATACTAGTTTACTAGTCAGAAGTGTAAATTGTTGATCTTGTTTATCACTAAGACACACATTTCTTTAATGTAAATAAGCAAATTCAGATATATTTAATATATGTTACATCTAAACATGATAATCATAAATATCACCAAAATACTCATCCCTATTACAATATGTCAGCTTAGATGCCAATATTAATGTACTCAAGACGCTATGAGACAGGTTTATGTAGAACACATTTGTAGTTTCTGTATCTTCAAATTTGATTGTTTTGAATCGAGATCTGCGACGACAACCACGATGAGATGATTATTCAATCACCGCAGATCATTTTTCCTATATGGTCTTTCACTGCTCTAAAATGTTGATCTAAACACTATAAAGCTTAATACTTGCTAGTTTTTTTTTATTGTAATTGTAGGCAATGAAAGAGTAATCTGATCTCTCAGTTCTGAGAAAAATTTCCTATACAGCAACACCAAGTTTGGCCATTAGAATGCCGATTTAACAACATTTCATTAACATTTTATTACCCCATAATAGGGATATGACGCACTTTTTTGATCTTTATAACTGACCATGCAGATAGACCACACCAACAATCCACGTGAGTGAAAAGTGGGTTTATGCTTTTCGATTTTTTTTTTTTACTTTTCTTTTTTCTTTTATCTATTTTATACTTTTCCCCTTTTTAAATTTTCTATTTAAAATGTCTACTTATAATTATATTATTAAAGTAAGTTCCAGATACTGAAATGATATTGACAATATGATATTGACCTTTTGTTATGTGATGGCAGTACATTATTGTCGGAGATTCTGGTATGTTGTAATAGTGAAATATTATATATTATGTAAATCAATCATTTTAATTAATTAATTTTCGGTGCTCAAGGCGTAGGAAAGGTAACAGAAGATATGGAATATCAAACAAATTAATATAAAAATTCTTAATAACACAAACAATAGTCTTGTTTATTACTTCAATTTACAGATAAGCGATTTTATGCAGGACGTGAGCTCACCATTGGGTAAACAATCATGTAACCGCAGATAATTTATTGCATACTAAAGTTTTTTTTTTTTTTTTTTTTTTTTCAAAAGCGTCGAGTTTGGTACTCGGTTTATTACAATGAAAGATGGAAAGCAAATCAAATTACAAATTTGGGATACAGTAAAAGAATAAACAGAAAAAATAAAAAAAAGACAAAACAATTAAATAATATTATAGGCTGGTCAAGAGAGTTTTCGAAGTATTACACAAAGTTATTACAGAGGAGCGGCAGGAGCATTATTAGGTATATTAATAACATCAAATCACTGGAAAATATCTAATGCATTATTATAGTTTATGATATATCTAGAAGAGAAACATTTGAACATGTATCGACATGGTTAGCAGATGTTAGAAAGCACGCTAATCCTCATACAACTGTTGTATTAGTTGGTAATAAATGTGATTTAGAAGGTCGTCAAAGACAAGTTACTCGAGAAGAAGGAGAGAAGTTTGCTCGAGAAAATGATATTCCATTATTCATTGAAACATCAGCTAAATCCGCCGAAAATGTAGAGGAAGTATTTGCTCAAACAGCCGAAAATGTATACGAAAAGATTAAATCTGGAATATTTTCACCCAACGAGGTATATGATAATCAATTATTATTCATTTCCAATTTATTCACATTATGAATGTAATATAGACATCAGGTATAAGATTAGGTCATACACAAAGCGCGCTTGCAGATGAGACACAAGGTGGATGTTGTTAAAGTCTTCTTAATCTCGCCAAAGTTTCCAACGTGATTATTCTTATACCATCATATGCAGGTTTTTGCTTTGCTGCCTTTATAAAATCTTGAATTGGAACTATAGTTCCTGTGATCTATCCAAATAATTTTAATGATGATTTAATATAAATTCTCTTAATGTTTTTAAATCTTTACCTTTGCATCTTGTATCTGATTACTTATAATGTCAATTTCAAAATGCAAAACGGTATTTGCTGGTTTTTTAAAATATATATTAATTAATGAATTTGATTCAAATTCTATTTTTTCAACACCAAATAACTGATTACACAAATTTGACATTTCAATGTACTGATAATAACTCTTTTCCACTTTTTCATCTCTTCGATGATTTTGATATACAGCATTATCTGCCTTTGCCTTGATTTTATCTGCATTTGTTTGCAGCTGCCTCACTTCTTGCTCTAAATCTTCTACATGCCATTTGTGTTCTTCAATACTATCCTTTTTCTCTGTAATGGCTTTTTGTATTTTTGACATGTCTGTAGTTTGTCTTCTCAATATTGATTTAGCCTCTTCAATTGTGAGTTTACTTTGCTTTGACACAATGCTATCAATGCGCATTATTTCTTCTTCTACTTGTGTAATTTGATCCAAGATACTGGATGCTTCTTCTGCATGGTTTAGTAATTTTGATCTAGCTAAAATAATTGGTCAATTATGGTCAAACCTCAATATATAAATTAGTTTTACTTTGTTCAATTGACTGTGCCAACATGACGATTTGTTGGCCTAATTCATCAACTTGTTGTATATAATAATCCATCTCTTTTTTGAAAGCAGCTTCTTCTTTTTCTATCGTTTTATCTAATTCGGTAATTTCTAATGGTGGCTCTTGCAAAATACACTGTAAAAACTTTTCCTTTGCAAGAAATTCTACATAGTTTTTTGAAAGAAGATGAAAGTGATCCTACATAAAGTTAATAAATAAAATTTTGGTTTATATGATCAAACTTACTTTAATGTCATTTAATTCTGCTTCTAATGCTTTGGGATGAAAGGGTAAATTATTTCGTGTATAGACTGATAGTCCAACTTTTTTTTTATATTCTTCTTGACACTGATATAGGTTGAGCTGAGCTTTGTTGAAACGGTCAATCTCCCTAGTTACTCATTAGAAAATTAAATTTATAAAATAACGTATAAAGTAGCTTACAATGGGATATCTTTCAAACTTAAAGGTCTGGTTGGTACTTGCATAGTGATAGAAAAAAAAAAAAAAAAAAAAAAAAGAAGTGAAATAGCAAAAAAAAATGAGGACTGTAGAAATATTATTCAATTGGAGATATCTGCGCGAGGGAAAACGATTGTGGTCGCTATCTTTTGTACTTTTCTTACATAAAAGTGTAGATAGCATGTGTAATGTTCCCAGTGGATAGGAAAAAAAAAGAACACATTTGACATTGGTTTAAGCTTTTGGAGGAAAGAAAAAACGGGACGATAGAGAAGTAAATTTTGATTCTCATTGAAACTAAAGGTTGGTAAATAACAGAAATACTAGTCAACATGCTTTTCAGCGACTGACTGACAAATTGGTGAATAATAAACGGTTTAAACTGTTGGATACTATCAAATTAAATCACTTTTAGGATCCATATCTGCGTTTCATCCAAAATCACTGAAAAATTGCCTAAAACCAGATGATATAATCTAGAATCGCAATGTTGTATAACGTTTATGATTTATCAGTAAGATACTTTAAATAACACACTTAAAAATATTCTGGCAAATATAAAATTGTTTGTTTAAATGGCAAAACTACCAAAAAAATTATTCTTTTCAATATTATCTAATAAAATTTTACCCAAGTGTCTTTTAAGAATAGAGTTTTGGAAATGTTCCACATCGGATTCACAGAAAAGCACGAAAAAACAACTGAGAATATTTTTTTAGGCCTGCTGCCCTGAAATAAGCTTATATTTTCTATCATTTTTTTTTTTTATTATTAACTTTTGGGATACTTCATGGGTGCTCTTTTATTTCTTTGTATTATTATTATTTTTGGATTTCTTGATATAGAACTGACCAGATTCATATTGGAAAAGTGTCAATTTAAGCCTGTTATAAGGTTAAACTGAGGGGTCTACAAATTTTAAATGCTTTGCTTTGCTGTCAATCAACAAAGATATACAAAACCCCTTAATTTACTGTAACTCCTAAAACTAAAATAGGGATGTGCACTAGGCATATTTTTAAATGCTTTAGACGTAACAAATATTGGACAAAGCCTTTGCTACGCATTGATATAATTCTTCAAAATCCCGTTTGGGTTGAATCTTCATAGCTTCAAGTTATTTTCATGGAAGAAAGCGTCGTCCAAGGTAATTATTATTTTGTTTTAAGTATAAGCTCATATGGTTGAACTTCAACTCAAGTATCGAATAAATTCACACAATTGATTGAGATGCTTGAATACGAATAGATGATATGAAAACTCTTTGCATGCAATAAAGTAATTGGTTTTAAATAATGATATATAATAAATCTTTGAATGAAGTCATTTGCTATATTGGTTTAAATGTAATTTAAAGCAGACTTCAATAATCACTAAATATGAATACCTACTATTACATTTTTATCAGCAGAAATCTGCCTTCCAGTGAGTAGCTTTACTAACTCATGTAATGTATTTCATGTAACTGTGAGGAAAACAGAACAAAATTAATTTCAAAAAATAGTGTTTACTTGAGCTCCGATTACATATAAACATAGCTTTAGATGAGCTACATTGATAATGTAAGGTTAAGTATCTATTAGTTGTTGTAGCAATAAATTGGGCGTTTTTGATTCAAATAATACTGTAACCATCTTTTTCATCCAATGGTTTTTTCTTTACATTTGAACATTCATTTCTCTATGTTTTTGGAGTCTAACTTCTTATTAATTGTTCAACAAATTCTAAAACATCCTTCATAAAATAGAAAAAAGAAACAATACTTTGAATTTAAACAACCAAAAAATACACTCAATGAAAGATAATATTTGGAATATTGGTAGATATTTCTAAAAATTAACTACATCTGAAATTTGAGGTCGCTTGTATTAATATTGGTTAAAAAATAATATCAAATTTTCAAATCTCCTCAATAAAAAATAACGACAAATTAACAAATTTATAATTAAATACAATACTACTCAATTTGTATTTGGAATATATTACTTGTAAGTACTTACTCTAATTAAACTTTAAATCTCTAAAAAAATTAATTTTTTGTAGTTTTCAATTTTGAAAATTACAGTGGGCCTTACTTTTATAACTAAATCTATAATAATATTTCCTAAAATAGACATCATCCAACATTGGATAAATATAAATTAGTCTAATAAAACTACCTATTCCAAAATATATTTTATATCTCACGAAAGACTGAAGCACATGTAAAATCTACTGCCTTTTCCGTAAAAATTGGATTTCACTTTTTATCCACTTCTCAACTTTTGTTTCGCTAAATAAAAACGACAAAAAATTATATGCAGATGCACTTGAGATGTTCAAGTACGATCCAAAAACAAGTATTCAAAAATATCTTACATTTTGCAGCTGGTATAACTTTTTCAGAGCTAATGTTTCAGATTTTTATAGGTATTTTACTGCTAAAGTTAAAAACTTTGAGCCTTCAAAACTCTGTCGCAAATTAAACCATATCAATATTTTCATAATGATTTGATCCGTTACAGTCTTACTACAATATCAAACATTACATAATTAACCTTCAACCCATACCAATATATTCCTGGAAACTAAAATCACCTGGTTTAAATACTCAATTTATAATAAATACAAATGATATAGTCGCATTTATATCGGATAATAGTTTACCCTGTAAAGATAATAACGATGATAAAATGTTAATTACTAATATAGATTTTCATAAGTTTTTTAGTATTTACAATAATTTATATTCTGATGGTCTTTATATAAATACATTACACGAAACAGTAGCTAAATTTTTAGTAAAAAATTTAGAGTTAGAAAAACCAAATTTTACTTTTCCAATTAATAAGAAGAAAAAAATAAAACTTCAAGAAGACGAAGATAAATTAAATAGATATATAGGTGGTTTTGGCTCTAAAATTGAATCATATTTTACTAATCTCGACAAAAAGTTCAACAGATTAGATACAAAAAATAAAATTCGAGTTACGAAGTTAGAAACATATAATATACAATTGAGGTTTTGCTGTGCACTTTTTAATATCAAAAAAATTGTAGACATTACAAAACTTGATATCTTACCAGAGTATTCGAAATGGATGGAAAAAAGATTTGATTATTCAGATAAAAATAACATTACATGTAAATCTAACACAGTGTTTTTTTAAAAAAATTCAATAATATGAATATTATGAGAAATCGTCAATTAGATACTTTATCCGCTTTGTTAAATAGTATAGGTATAGATGAAAACTTAGAATTAAATTATGAAAATACTATGATTAATAATGAATTTTAAAAAAATTATGAACTTCAATATATTTATAAACGCAAAACGAATGAGAATGGTGAAAAGGGATACTTAGTAAAATGGAAGGGATACAGTAAAAAGCATAATTCCTGGGTTAAAGAAAATGAGTTCGTAGAAAAAGACATAGTTAATTCGTAAACTAAGGATATAATGGATGAAGATTTATAATTTGATGTTTATACAAAAGTTGATTATGTAATCATAAATATTCAAAATAAATTATTTAAAACAAAAGTCATGATATATTAGGGTAGTAGGTATTATTTATAGTTCTATTTAGTGATGATAATAAATATGAGAAATGTTTCACTTTATATGATATGAATTGTTGATATTTTTAGGATTATACGTTTTTCCAATTATTTTAAACTTTTTCTTTAAACGAGGTATTTCAAGGTTGAATATTAAATAATTCTTTGATAGTAATTATATAAATATTGTAAATTATTATACATTTTCCCGTTTTAATAGGATATTTATATTTCATTCTATTTCTCTGATTACTTCTTTCACAAATTTATTTACTTGTTTTAATATTTTTCTTTTTTGAAATTATATTCGTATTTTACAGTTTTACAATTTTATAAACATTATTTATTTTTTGCCTTTTTCGATAATACTCTGAATTATGGTTTTATTTAAAACATTTCTCATATTGTATATTACCTAAAAATAATTATTATTGTAATAAATAGCTCTGAGTTCTAAAATTAACTGTGTGAATTTTTATTATTATTATTTTTGATGATAAATTTGATTCTAAAAAAACAATTGTATGACTAAAAATAGTAATTGTGGAAGTTACAAATAAATGTCATTCAGAGGCTGTTGAAGCCGTTTTAAATGCATATTATTTTCTTTCAAATAATCTGTTACTATCTACCTCAACATGATATTCATTTCCCAGAAGATGTGGTGCCTCATAACACCATTTTTGGACAGGCTAGGTAAACATTATCATGTATTGAAATACCATGAAGGCAAAGAAGAGTACCAAAAAAAGATCAAGAAACTAGTGCTGCACGCACCCTAACTAAACGCAAAGGGTATATTCTTGGATATTCTAGTAAAATAAATTTTCTAAATATATTGAATACAAGATAAATCTATAATTAAATGTATGTAGTAAGTTTTTAAAACAAATTGATTAACAAATAACATGTTTACTTTTATCAATTCATAAATTCGGAAACAGGAAAATGCCAAACAGCACAAGAGAAAATACTGCCAAACTATCAATAAAAGATCACTTTTGGTTTAAATTGCATCTTTACCTAGAGATTAATTTTATACGCAGGCATTCTATACACAGCTTAAAATAGCCACAGTCTTTTAGAAGCAATAGCAAGAAAAAGAATTCGAAACGAAGGACAACATAGCCAAAAAGATATATCTCTAAACGGCAACTGATCGCAAGTAGAATCCAACAAAATTCATGAATACAACGTCAAATAAAAACTAGCATCAACATAAATTACTAAATCATAAATGATTAGGAATAACATATTTCATGTAATTAACATAAAAAAAGGGATAAAGGAATTACTAACTCGTTTAAATTCCACATTACCATTCTGAATTAAACTACTACAATTTTTTATTTACATTTTAATGTTGCAGTATATTTGAGTAGAACATATTTATGGAATATCGATAAAATTATCTGCTTCATATCTCAAATTTCAGGATCCTTTTTATTAAAACTTATTAGGAATATTATATAACTAATCAATCAGCTTATTTATATTTTCTATAATAAAGTAATTATACAAACAATATTATTATGAACAACGAAATTTTTGTTAGAATTTTTCAACAACTCACAACTATCAGTGGCGAAATAATAGATCTCAAGGAAAAGGTCGAAGCCCTACAAAACCAGCAGTTTACACCACAGAATGCTCTTACTTTTGAGCACAACTCTGAAGTACCGACGGAAGATCCTGTAGTCAGGTCTCGGTATACATGTGCATCAAATCGGTATGGACGCCGTGACATCGGCCCAAATCCAACAAATCAACCTCAAGCAACAATGCTTCAAAAATACAACGCTTTGTTACAACACCTCCATGAAGCAAAATCCGAAGGTAATACGCCCTTGGATAAAGATCAGCTGGATAATGAAAGAAAAAAGCTCCATAACGCAGCATTGCAAATTGTAAGATCACATTTTCAAGTGATGAGCCCAAATGTTATTAGGTGGTCAAATGTTGAACCCAGTAATCAAATGTATTATTGCTTCCTGTTAGAGGAGAAAATTTTCAATGAACATAATTGGGAATTGTTCAGATGTAAGAAGTCATGGGCAGCAAGAAACCATTTGTATTCTGCATACAAGGCCTTTGGAAAGCAGCGTCGGGCAGCAGTATTAAGACTTGGAGGAGAAGGAAGAACATCCGTAAATTATAAAATATGATGCAGCTTCAAGTAATATACTCACCTATTTTATTCTTATAGAACGAAGAAGAAACACGGCATGCTTCGAATGAATATGTTAGTGATGATGAAAGCACTACTAGTAATGCATTTTAAAATAAACATTTTTCTCATGTATTATTATATAATATGAAGGATTTTTTTTAAGTATGATAATAATAAATAGCATAATATTATGCATTCATTTTTTTTAATGATTATGTGGGTGATATTAAACTCTTTTTTTTTATATAAAAAAAATAAATTCCTTTAGTTAATATGTTTAAAAATATATCCATTTAGCTTAAAAAATTGGAAAGCTTCTCTCAATACAAAAAATAATTTCCTACATGAATAATATATGAATATATATTTGAAATCATTACAATAGCCAAAGACAGATGCTACAGTGTGTAGCTACTGTGAGATTTCGATTCAACGTTAAATCAAGTGTAAGTTAACTTTTCATTGGAGTAAAATACTATACTGATTCAGCTTACATTATAATTCGTAAATTAATTGTGTTTGTTTTTCTCTATCTATTAAAGCATCTTTGTATTATGACTATTTGCAATTATGCTATTTTTTTTTTCATAGATTAATTGTAAATAATTTAACTAGGCCATAATGGAAAAGAAACTTGTTGGATGGTAAGAATATATACATTGCGTTTTAGTAGATTATTAAATTGTAAGTCCGTTTTTTTTAGGAAATAGGTAGAGCAAAAAACCAATTTTTATATATTTTTGGCAAATAGTAAAGGTAAGATTGAACTTTATTCTTTGACATGCTCTTCGTATATGATGTCTTTTTTGGGTTTAAGTTGCTTATTGGCCCTTGCTGTCTCTTCTGATGTAGTATATTTGCATTTCGTAGATGCTTAATTTTATAGCATTATTAATACTTCTATCATAAGCAATAGCCATAAAATTAAATAATAAAACTACTGGAAGTGAAAAAAAACCTAATGTACATGTGTAACCGTTGTATAGAATTACAGATTCTTCTCCCTAATTTGGTTTCTGTTGTTATTTGACAAAATTTAATGTGCTATACTTCCGGTAAATTGATTGTTGTTTACATTAAGATTATGTTTCTAACATTGTGATTATTAACTATTTTTGCTTATATATTGGGGTGTTGCTTTTAATTTTTATACATAAAAAGATAATAGAAAGTATATCAAATGTACCATGAATGATGAAGTCTAACAACTTCTTGTAGATGCTTATTTATCTATTTAGCTGCATCATGCTGTATACTATCTTAATTTTTATTTGGCACATACAGTAACGACTAAGCATTACTATATCAAACAATACTCAATATTTTACAGGTATAGGTGCTTTATATAAAGCCGCATATATTTTTTTCTGATATTTAAAAATAATATTAGTTTGTGGGTATCTATAAATTGGATGCATATTATTACACTTTTACCTATTTATGTTCCCAAAAAAAAAATTGCATCTTAAACGTCATCCACGTATAAAATACAAGCGAGGTAAGAAACTGCAATATGGAGGCTTACAGTATACAGTGAAATCAAGTATAAAACAACTTCTATTGCTATGAAAATAGTATATGCTATTTTGGATTTAAATCTGCAGTGGAATTACATACTAAAAGCTTGATAATCATAAAATAACTTAATTTACAAGTATCACTCACAGAGTTCATGCCACTTGAAATATTAAAGTGCAGCAATAATAAAGAGATACTCAAAGTGA
>JAEPRC010000148.1:0-69177 GCA_016758945.1 Mucor plumbeus
TACTTTTATATCTAAATAAACCTTATCTTGTTTTTATTGTACAGTTGAAGAACTGATTAATTACACATTCTCTTTTATTGTACTCTTTTTTAAATATATTATCGCAAATCCGATCTTATATAACACATCTTGTTTTTTTTTAAATTGAGAAAGCAAGGCAAGCAGGAAACTATATTCTCTTGTTCAAAAGCGAAAAAGCAGTAAATGCCTAATTTTTTGTGAGATACGGCCATACGTAATTTTATTAATTTATTTGATCAATTGAAAAACTAACATTAGATATTCATTAGCCAGTTATTATACATATATAATTTTGTGCTATTCAACGAAGAGAAGATGATGAGAATGAATATGGTTGAGACTGATGGGTGAGATAACATTTGGAACAGAAGAATATAGGCAAGCCAAAGGGATATTGAGATGCCACCACGGAGAGCACTAAGGTGGCGCCAAATGAGGCAGGCTAGGAGAGTCTTTTAGCTTCCGAAGAATATAAAAGTCAGGTACATCAAGAGATGCAAAATATTGCTATGATCAGTATGGATCTGAAAACAAAAAATCAACCATATGGAGGGCGAAGCAAACGCTGATTATATACAAGATACAATGCCACATGTTAATCTTCAATGGCAACTAAACCATCACCCCTATATTTACAAAGCAGGCATAAGTTCGACCATGACACCCCAGGCCAGAACGAAATAATGTATTTGCGGACAATGTGCTTAATTTCTTTGAACCATTTCTTGGCGATGATTACCACTCGAAGTATATGCCATAAACGAGAAAACAATATGGTATTGGCTACCTTACCAGTTCCACGAATTGATGGATATCGCTATTGAAGGAAATTATAATGTCACCGAATTCTCACTTTTATTTAATTCAGGAAGCAATTCAGTTACTCTGGCGTATGATAACGTGGACACCCCCAGATAACGAACAGAGTCATTGGATGGTTTATCAAACCATTGAGTGTTGGTGGCGTCGCCCGCCAAATCCCGCCAGTCTTCATGTGTCTTCCGAGATAATGAGACTATTACCGTCTTACTTAGATTAATTTTTGTATTTGACGTTTTACTATATAATGACAAAAGATTTAGTCTTATCAGTCATTTCAAAGGGGATGTGAACCCTTTCAAATGAATAAAAAAATCGAGACAAGTTCCAAAATATTGAAGAGCATTTATTGGTGTATTTGTTCCAATCGAATGCTTTAATTTTGATATTCGTTGCCCAATCAAATAATTAAAAGGAATAAATGAGCTGGATCAGCCCATTTGGGCCGATTTATATAAATTATCAAATTATCAAATTTTCTCTTTCTCTACGAAATAGATTTAACAAATAAAAGCAAAATAAAGCAACAGAAGAACGTGTCTCTAACAAATATTATTTTTTAATTATCCAAAAAGTTAAACATGAGACATCAGATAATTATTTTATGAAAAGTATTTACAGATCAAATAAATTATATCGATTTTTATTTTTGGTATTTTTCAATTTTGATTGGTCAATAAGACGACAACCTCTGGAAGTGGTCGTTTTTTTCAAAAATTTGTCGATTATGAAAAGGTGTTTATTTGAAGAATACAAGAAAATATAACTTCTTGCAAAAAAAAAAAAAAAAAAAAAAAAAAAAAAAAAAAAAAAAAAAAAAACGATACTTTGACCAATCTATTTGGATTAGCAATATTTTTTGATTGATAGAAGCTTTTGCGAGTTTCGACAATTCCAATAAAAAAAGACATGTTGATATATTTGAGTTACAAAGAATTGCTTCTATGATTTTATTGGTTACTACAAGTAGAACTGAGATTAAGGATGGCTCTCTATCCAAGAATTTGTTTTAATTGTCTGTCCATTTGAGCAGAATCAGCCCATTCGAACCGACCAAGTCTTTCACTTGTTGTCAGAACTGTGCTTCAAATAAGGAGGAAAGAGAAGATCGAGGATAATCGTTTTGACTTTAATTATTGTGCCTTCTGTAGCCTGACAATCAGGTATCTAATCTTTCTCTCTCATTTAAGCTTTAAAGCCGAATTTGGAGCAATAATTTTTAAATTACATATTTGCTCACTCAAAATGTGCATGTTAGTCGACTTTTCATGTAATAAAGACAGAAAAAAAAAAGTTATACATATTTTATATAGAAGAGGCCCCTAGCTACTGTGCTTTCACTCTCAATCTACCGAATTTTGATAGCATCGCTCAATCTGTTTAAAGAATTGTGCACTTGCATGAGAGCAAATTGCTCAGAAATTTGAGGTTAGTTTGGTCAAATGCTTGAAGCTCATTTGCCAAGCTTTTTGAAAACAAATGGATTATCTTTCACAAATAATTTGATCAACTTTTTGAGTCTTTTATCGTATCGTTACTGATATCGATATACGTGTCATTATACATGTCAGCATACATATTAGTAGCTTTAGCAGATTTGCCTTGCCCATTCAAGTATACAAAGCGTCAATTATACATATATAACTATTTATACAGTGCAATTTGTTTTTGATTATATTGCAATAAATTAAGACATGATGAAGTTCTTAATTAAACTACTAAATTCGTTAGCATAAACTAGCCTTACATTTGCCAGTATACGTATTCTTTCTATTTGAGCAATACTTGGACTTGACATGGTAAATAATGGCTTCTATTGTAATCAAACAGCCTTGACAATGAAAAGGAATTCAAGTCGGTTATTTAAGAGTGAGACTGAACTTGAGTTTACTACAGATCAACAATCATACAATCTTATTCGCAACAGATATAAATAATTGTATATGAATACACAATGCAGAAATGAGTTTACTTATTAAATATTTATAGTATTAAGGAAAGGGGAGGGTAATAATTTATTCTAATGATGAAGCATATTAATTCCAATCTTTGGTAGCAGTTTTAAACACATGCTGTCCCATCACTCTTGCTACAATATCTCCCATGGCTTCTTGTTCTACAACAACTTCAGTAGATCCAGCAGCATAAGTATGCCAAAACACTTGATGTTCTGCACTTTGACGATTAGCTATTGATTTTGCAGATATTTTACATAATAATTCATAATTATTTTTCCATCCCATGGATTGCTTGGTTTGCAACATGCGTCGAGCCATTTCGGCGGATGGTAGAGATGCGGGCAATGAAGATTTCGTTCGTAATGCACATGCTAGTGTGAAAAGGTACAAATGCACAGCTGCTGCCATTTCTTTTCTATAAGAGTTGACTGGATTCATAATGGTTTGCCGAACACTGGCTGTGATAAATGTTTGTGCTTTTTGAATATGTTGAATCCAATGCAAAATGTTACGTTCATGCTCTAAAATAAGTTCATATTCTTTGATAGGAAATGGCCCTTTGGTTAACCGTGGTTCTCCAGCAGCCAATACCAACATTTCATGTACCATATGCATTTGCTTTGTCAACATCTTCTGATTCGTCTCGCATTCTTCGTATGTAGAACGATATCTGTATAAACTAGTGTTTTCTTGACACACCAATGAAGCCACTCGAGAATATTGAATACCAGTTGCAATAAGCAAATCAGCTAAATTGGTTCGAAGCTTCTTTCTTGCCCAAACCGGCCATAAAATTTGATCTACTAACATGACTACAATGATAGCGAAAAAGGCTGTAATACTACGTTTCCATATAGGAGCAAAAATAGATTCATTTAATGTATTCTCATAACCAGTAGATGTAATAACTGCAAGTGTCAAGATAGAGATAAAACCAATGCGAGGATATTTAGTAGCAAACAAAAAGTACCACATGGGAATTTGCAAGATGAGGACCATGACAGCAATGACATATGGATTTTGATTTCTATTACCTGCCAAAAGACAAATATAACCAGCTATAGCACCAATAACTGTTGCAATCACACGGAATACACATTGTAATGTTGTAGAACCAACTGTATAATTAAATACCACCATAGCAGATAAAAGTGCCCATTGACCATGGTTATTATTATATAATTCATTCACGCCATCAATAGGTAAAAATGCCATTAATACTAGCAATTCACATGTAATTGTAAATTTGAGTGCGTATCGAGTAGGACCGTATTGAAACCATTTCGTTAAACTATAAAGCCACTTGTTCCAAATAAAACGGCCTTTAACCTGTTGCAATGGCGCTGATTCTGTTTCCTTTAATTCAATGTCTTTTTCATGCTGTTCTTCTTGCGCCAAAACATCTTCTGAAGTGCCATTAAGAGCCCTTGGATTAGTTTCAATGCGAGAAACAATTCTACTAATTCGACGATTCAAAGTAAGACTTCCTTCATCTTCTTCACTGTCGTCATCCTCATTTTGGAGTAAGTCAGCAGGTCCAGCAACTGTAGACCTTCTACGTATCTCATGGTTTGTCGTTGTTCTTTGCATCTCTCTTAATTCTTGATGATCCAAAATGACTTTTTCTGACAATGATTGTTCTCCTTTATGAGCAGATCCTTTGCTAAGCCAAGAATTGATATTAACATGTGGAAAATAGATTCTCAATGGCCACCAGCGGCCTTTGTTGCTTTTCAAGATCAATTCGTGTACATGATTTTGCAGAGCATTTAATTCTTTACCAAATTCTACCAATGTGAAGATGACAGTAAAGACTAAACAGTGATCCTCGGTTGGTACATTGCTTGATTGATCGTATTCTTGCTGCAACATTAATTCAGTTTCTTTAAATTCGTCTAATGCTGCATTCAAATCAATTTTAGATGTACTGTGAGTTTTCTGCACCTTCCTTTTAACAGTAATTGCTTTATGTTCCACTAATTCGTTTTCAATTTGATCCAATGTAAGGATACAAGTGTTTAAGAATTGCTTGAGTGCAGGTTGAATTGATTGTTGAAGTCTATCAATATCTTTATATTCTCTTCCTTGTAAAAGTGTATCACCCGATAAAACACTGGCTTGCAATTGATCGTTATTTAATATAGCTAAATTGGCCGAGGCTGTAGTAGGTAAAATTGGTTTAGGCGCTTTTTCTACAAATTGTTGTCTACCAGATGACACAGCAGCTGCTTGATTCCCATAATCTTGTCTTCGTTTTAAACTATCTAGATGTGCTTTGACCTTTTTTTCTAGCATAATACGAACTTCTCTCTTGATTGCTAAGGAAAATCCCAGTAAATTTTGTGACAAAATGTACAAAGAACGATGTAATGGCTTGTAATAAGCAGGCTTATAATAAGAAACAATAATTTCATATTTAGCATCTTGTCTTGCAGCCTTCATATTGCCAATATCTTTTTGAAGTTTATTATTCAATTCTTGAAGTTTTGTACTAGCAGAAATATCGCCTGTCATTACACCGGAATCATCATTTTTCAATAAATCTTCATGGACAAAAGATAAAACACTTTTCATTGATTCCATTGTATTTCCAATAGATTGTCTGATAATTTAGTGATTAGTTAGCTGATTTGATTTTTTATATTCAAAGAGACAATGCACTTACTCTGCTGCCTTTGCTGCTGTTTCTGGCCATAATATAAGATTAACGATTAAAGCAATTGCCCCACCCATTAATACAGGATAAAATGTATTTACTACATCCAAAACATTAAATTCAGTTTTATAAGCACCCAAAGTGATAATGAAGAAAGGCATCGTAAAACCTTGTAAAGCAGGTATATATAATCGAGGGTATTTTAATCTGAAATATGCTGTAGTAAATACACAAATGCCAAATCCAATTGCAGCAATGGCACCAGCACCATTACTGTATAAATTTGGGTGTCCATTCAATCTTGCATAATTATATACAGTACATAGTTTGACAATGATACCACTCCAAAAAGCAGCAGGCGTCATAGTTAATACATTGAGCAGCATGCCCATAATTTGATTGCCGGCTGTTCCACTTGCGTTGAAAAATAGAGTTCCAAGTGGTACAAGGTAGGGTGGTTTGCCTGCAATTCTAGAAAATGCAGGAATTAATACAAGAATTGTAGCTATTTCATAAGCTATCACACATTTTGTTATAGTTTTCCATAATTCCCCTTTGCCTTTAAAAAAAAGTAAAGGAGATTTCATAATAAAAGTGCTTTTTAGGAAAAAACAAAAAGGAGTAGATGAAAGAAACAAAGAAATCACAAAACTTAAATTTGTCATGGAAGGGTTAAAGTTTTTGTCTATTCGGCTGAATAGTTTGTGTAGACCACGGGCTGTGCCGATAAATTTACTAACGGAAGATGGATCATGTTTGAACGGCAGCACTGTTGTTTCCGGAAATTGTTATCCTTGTTTCTGGGTAATCACAGGACAAAAGTTTAGTAACATTGTTATTATACTATGCTTGAGCTACTCGGAAAATGCATTATAATATGTACTGTGCTGTAGGTAAGGAAATGTTTGATTTATATTTTAAATTTATGATGTTGTAATATGTGTAACTGTTCTCGCTGGACTTTTAGATATACTAGATGGCATGTAGATGTCAAATTCAGTGATAAAATATCAAAAAAACTAGTTAATGGATACGATAATAATATACAATTACCTTTATATTTGAACAAACTGCAACAGTCTAGCACTTTTCTTTCTAAAAATTGTACTTTTTTGCAACGATACACCGATATTTCACATTTATGGCACAAGTTTGCACATTAGCAGGGAAATAGAAGATCAAAATAAAAGTCTGAACTCGAATAATTTTTTCAGTATCACAAACTACCATCTTTTATTCATGAAAACAAAATGTTATAATGACATGCTAAAAAATGTCAAATTTTCTAAAAACATTCATAAACGTCCAAAATAATTCTTGAAACCTACAGGAATGTTCATGAATTCTTAAAAATCGTGAAAATATTAGTAAGGTGTCAGATTCAACTTTGATGCTCTGATCACAAATATATGCATATATATATATATATATATAAATAGGGGGCTCAATTAAGCATACTATGCAATATTTCGCAAGTTACAGAATATGCTTATCTCATTCTGAACGCTCATGAAAATACTTTAAAAGCATCAAACAAAGCTAAAATAAACAAAAGCACTATTTTGCGAATAACACAACCAATGTACAAACGATGTGATATTTATATAAATTATTTCTTTATAATACATTCTACATATGCAATAAAAATACTCTTTTACTCTTGTTTGGCAGGAACAAATTCAATAGTGCCCTTTGAGCCAATTTCAGCATAATAAGAAGGACGACCATTTGAAGATTTTTGAGCATATCCAGGATGTTTCTTTTTGGTTAATGAATCAATAGCTTCAGCAGGTGCAGCAGGGAAGATTTCTGTGGATTTTTCAAACAATTGAGAAGCAGAATCATTAGCAGCAGCAATGGCATTTAATCTATTGTTCATTTTTCTGTTAGTAAGCAATGTTATAGATAGAAAAACTTCACTTACAATCTAGATTTTTCAAATCGAGGCTCAACACGAGAAGCTAAATAGAAATCACCAGGTCCCTTCAATTTCACAAAATCCTAATGTACAAATACTATTGTCAATCACTTTTTCTTTTTTTTTCTTCGTATTCAAAATCATCACAACTTACAGGAGCACCCAACATTAAATTACGAATAGTCTTTGATAAACTATCTAAATATTGTAACTTGGGTTGAAGAGAAGGACTATCCACAATATTTCTAATCACTTCATATTTTCTAAGTCTAGATTTAGGTGAAGGAACAATAGGATGACGAGCATGAAGTCTAGTAGGCTTTGTACGTTTATCCCACATGACTAAATTACGAGGATTTGCTTGATATTCCTCGCCTGCTGCAAGTGAAATACGATAAATACCACCATAATGGCTCAAAGCCAATGTTCCTGGTCCACTGACAGTATGAATCAATTTATTCAACAAGCCCTAAAATGATAATTTAATTAGTACCGATGTATAATAGTTTTTCTTTTTTGCGCAATTCTTACAGTTTCATCATGATTAACACCTAAATCAAATGTCACCTTTTCTGTTTTGGCTAAAAATGCATCACGTCTCATAATGTATTTTGTGCTATTCTTTAAATTAATAGTTGTAATTTCGCCTAAACGAGGAGGTGCTAATAAAATATCACCAGCTGTATTTTTGGTATAATACTAAATGTATACTGTTTTAGTATATGATTTGAGTATAAGCAAAAATACTCACTTTTTGATAAAACATGGCATCACCAACTAATTTTCTACCGATTGATTTCACAGCGCTTTTGTCAAGAGATAATTTCGAAATAATTTTAGTTGATGAACCTAAAGCTGATCCAGTTGCAGCAGTAATTTCAGTATCGGGAGGTAACTATAAAAATCAAATGCTTAATTGAATGATGATAGTAAGTTTGTTGCCATGATAACTCACTTTAACTAACAATGCTGATCCTAGAGTGTAATGAATTTTGAGGTTAAACTAAATAAAATATATAATTAAGACAATGTCATAATTTCTTACCAACACCAGAATTAACTACTTCAAAAATAGGTTCTGTTTCGTTTTCCATATCAACATCTATTCAGTTATATAATTAGTTTCGTATTGATTGTATAATATATAAAATAATACCTTTGCCAACTTCAGAAATAGTGCTTGTTGGGCCATTGACAGTATGTTGGAATGATTTTAATGATCTATCAATAGCATCGTTTTTATGAGTTTGATTGAAAGCAAGGCCAACATAAGTACGACTAGATGGCTTAACAGTAGCCACTACTAAACGTCTATACATTTTTATAATACAAAAGTGAGGGGATAAAGGGAAGGGCTAACGAAAACAAATAATAAAGCATTTTGGGTGCAGTTTTTTTTTATAAACCCCGGGGTAGTTTTTGTCTCTTTTGATCAGAGAGGCGCGTATTAAACTTTTCTCTTATTCTACTAATAAGCATTATGGCTAGTGTAAATAAATATTCTTTTAAACAGCATGTCAAAATTAAAATATTAACATATTATTAGCGTCAACAACAAATGGAAAAAGTAAAACAACTAATGGATTTCACTGGTTTAAGGTACAAAAAAAAAAATCTTTAAAGATTTCAACCAGAAAAAAAGAAAAACTAAAGTTTCAAGAAAAATAGTGAAAAAGACAGTTCAAGAGTATTGAAAGCATATAATTGGGATATTAGCATGGCATTAAATCATGTATATGATCAGCAAGCAATAAATTATCAACAACAACAACAACAAAGCTTTAAACTTACAAAAGCTTATACCCAAAATATCAAAAATTTGTTTGATACCTACAAAGGTAGTCAATTAATCAAATAGTAATCACCATGGTAAACGAAATAATAAATTAATTTCTACATGCGCATAGATAATCAAAAGCCTGATTTGATCACTGTTGATGGCACCATGCAACTATGTCAAGATCTCGATATTGAACCTACTCAATTAGAATTTTTATTGATATCACATCAATTGGGATCTGAGAGAATGGGCGAATTTACACGCGACGCATTCACTAAAGGATGTGTTCAATTGCAAGTAGATACAATCGATAAATTAAAGCAAGCATTAAATACTACTTTGAAACAACAATTTCAAACAGATGAAGGATTTAGAAAGATATACAGTTATGCGTTTTTGTTGGGTAGACAAACTGGTCAGAAAAGTTTATGTAAGAAACAATAATCTAAAGTTGGAATCTGTGTGGACTAATGCATTCAATAGCACTAGAAGCTGCTACTGAGCTTTGGAGGTTATTATTGACCGATAGATTCAATTTATTAGAGCAATGGATCAAGTTTTTGGAAGTAAGGATTATGTGTTTATATATTTATCTAATTAGGGCAAAATACTGATAAAATGTATAATGTTAGGAAAAGCACGGTAAAGCAATCTCTCGTGATACTTGGAATCTAGTAAGTCTATGCATAATTCATTATAAATGAAAAATACTGACTGATTTTCATGTAGTTTCTTGATTTTGCTAGTCAAAAAGATTTAGATATGCAGACTTACGATTCAGAAGGGGCTTGGCCCATATTGATTGACGAGGTACGTAAAATTAATAATTATTTTGTAGAGAATTTGAATTGATCCGTCCATTAGTTTGTAGAATACATGCAGCATTAATTACTTGAATATACATAATAAACCATATTTTTTTTTTGCATTGGGATTAAGAAATTTAGTAATTGTTGTGTTTATTTGATTGCAAATTATCTTCTTTAAAACCATCTTGATTTGTGAATCCGAAGGATACTTTCTGGCTTGTCTGCACATATTTTCAATTATATTGTATTTTTTTTTTTTTTTTTTTTGAAAATTTATATTCTATTTTAGGATATATAGAGATTCGGCTCTTTATATCTATGCTTGGTTCCTTTGTTTTGCCCTGGTCATCAAATTCTGTTATAAATTTCATATCGTTCATCCCCACATAATAAATTACAAGCCATCTCATTTGAAACTATGCCATGCAATCCAAATAAGAGATCATAAATATATAAACATAAATAACCAAGGGTACTCTAAAATATTAAAGATATTAAGGGTATTCATAATGTACTGTATCATAATGAGTAAAAAAAAAAACTTAAAATGCATGCGAATCAAATAGAACAAGTAAGGGCTGTTCTGAACGCATGTTTGACAATTGAGAATGTCAAAATTAAACTAAAAGACTGTTCTGGATTAAGTAAATCGAGAACCCAACAACTTAACAAAATATTCAAAATTACGTAGCAACTGCCAAATAATATTGATAACTAAATAGTATAAATAGAGAAGCCACTATGGCCCCCTGAATGCCCTCAGAGAGCATAGATGTGCTCAAATAAGACCGTCAATAGGTTCACAAGGTCATCGATCGATGCTCTCATATGAGAGCATCTCAGATATTGACTGCAAAGTCAATTAGTGAAACGTTCGAAAATAGTATTTTCAAATATAAAGCCCTTTTGTTCCGTTAATTACAAGCTTTTTCAGTGTAAAGCATCATTACGTACGTCTAATATTTTGAAAGATATGCGTATTCAAAGTTTCCAAAATCCTAAAGCTTCAAATTTGATATGGCCGCACGCAAATTGATGCTCTTTAAAAAGAGTATATATTTGTACTTTACTTAAATTTGGTGTTCAAATGCTCCGCTATATACTACTATAATATCTCGGTGAATACACGTACAAATCAAACTAAAAACTGAATAAAGAAAAGCTGTTCATATCATCATGTACAGTATGAACAGAAATTGAATTTTCAAATTTTATCCAGTATATTTATTAGTCCCTGATGCTGAATATTTTCATAAGTTGTATCATCAAAAAGCCCTTAGTTTACTTTACAAACTAATATATTGTAATCCGCATGTGTATATGTTTAGTATAGAGAAAGGAATCCGTTTATAAAAATAATTTTTAACGAAACAATAGGGCTTTTCCCCTCGCAGCACAAACCGAGATCAAATCACGGGGTTTAAATTACCAAACTTCTTTTTATGCGGACTGTATCTTAAAATACCTAGAAAATTGCCGAAAAATTTACCTTTCACTTGATAACTCTTGCAATTTTATAGTAATCTAAAAGAGTAATACTTCAAAACAAATATATAAAGGAGAATAATAAATCTAGCAAAAATTCCAATTAAGTTCATATATTATTTATAAAGCTATTTCCGTTAAAAGCGTGCAAAAACACAACTTCAATGGACTGTAACTCGAGATAGCAACCGTTTAAGCACATAGTTTATAAGCCAAAAATGGTTCTTTCATTTAGTTTTATTATAATTTATTATAAAATTTATTTCGAAAAATAATGAATTTTCCCCTTGTATACCCTGGTCCAAAATTTAACTTTTTCGAAGAAAGCCAATAACTCTAGGAAAAATAGCCCAAAAATGACAAATAATATTTCAAATAATAGATATTTTTTTGCGTTATTTGTTTATAACATTAACAGTAAAAATTTATTATAAAAGTATTTTTAAAAGACCTAAAAATCAATTTTTATGTTTTTGCGTTTTTCACAATATTTCTGGTGACAAACTTTTTTAATAACTATATGGTTAGATGTAAAATTAAGTTTTATGTTGAGTTTAATTAGTACAGTTAGTCAACTTACTTTATATATTTACTGTTAATTCTGTATTTTAGAAATTTAAAATTATTTTTATCAATTTTTTCATCATCAGGGAATTTTAAATTTAAACTACCGCCACACTTGGAAGGTATGAAAATTAGGGAAAAATTCGTCGAAATTGCTATTTTTTTGCAATGCAATGGTATGTAGGGGATGTTTAAATCAGAAAATATAGTAGTTAAGAATGGAACAACGCACTATAAACTAAAACAAAGTAGAAAAATAATTTTTCAATTCAAATACTTTAATTAAATTTACAAAAGTTTCTTGCACATTTTTTTTTATGAGGAATAAGAAATTACATTTATTAAATCCAAGAAGAAAGAATTTTTTAAACATCTCTTTGTGAAAAAATGAAAAAAAAACGCTTGTAAAATAATATATAAGATGTTGTTTATTCTTTTAAAATAAGATAAGATTATTAATGACTAACTGGAATACTTTGCTATTTATATTAATTGTCTAAACTAAAGAAATGAGGAGAATACAAGAGATGGATCATTGATGTTGACCAATGAATGACTAGAAAGATTAATTGAATGAGTTGATGGATAATGTAGATTGGAAAGTAGAAGATTTATTGGTTCTTTGTGAATATAAAAATTTATGGACTTCTTTATTAACAAGTTCATTGATTATCTCTTTCTATATGATTGATGATGTTGTACAAGGTGTCAAATTTATTTACACGAGATTGACATTTAAATTGTGATTCAAATATATAAATTTTTACTATAGTAACAATTGCTGTTCTATGACACTCTTTATTTGTATTTTGTATTAATTTAGCCATGCAATTTCTTGCATGACGGTGGTGAATTTCATTAAATTCACGCTGTAATGCTTCACATTACATAGCAGTAAAGTAGCTGCATGAATTGTTTCAGTAATTAATCATTATAAATACTCAAGCAGAAACAAATATTAAAAAATTAGTGAAAATATCTTTTTATTCTTTCTACACTATTTTAATAATTAATCAAATAAATATACTAAAACACAATCCCCAATATTTCTTAACACTGCTTGTCAAATATTAATCTCCCTTAATACATAGTAAGTATTGCCAAAAGCAATATTGAAAAATACATTAGTAACACCAACGTCCACCCCAAAGTACTTCTATCTAATAGTCTAAACTATCTCAAGAACATAGTACTTTTTACACATGCAATAGTTTTTTTTCTTGCCAGTGGTGGTGTGTTATAATTACAAGCCTCCTATGCATTCTTTTTTCTTTCCAATAGAATTTTCGTTCTTATAATAAGTAGCAGCAGCTAATTACAATTACAATGCTGGTGATGTGTTACAGTAACGTTCACTTTGTTGCTCTTTTTGTCTAGTGAATCTTCACACATTGTAAATTCATCTACTACAGTATGTTCGATCTTGAAATTGGTTCTCGTTTATATAAATTTTATATACTAAATCAAGCATGAATACTTTTATAATTAGCACTTTTTTTTTTATTTTATTCTTATTTCAAATCGTTAAAAATATGTATTTGCTGCATTCCTCTTAAAGCTTTATTAGAAAAATATGGGCAAATTGAGAAATATTTAACCAGTATATCTGCTAAGAAATTTTACATTGACAATATAAGCATGCATGTGCTATTTATTCTCCCAATAAACATAAACATTTGGCCGTTGTAGAGATACAGTATATATTGTACATGATGATATGAACAGCTTTTCTTTATTCAGTTTTTAGTTTGATTTGTACGTGTATTCACCGAGATATTATAGTAGTATATAGCGGAGCATTTGAACACCAAATTTAAGTAAAGTACAAATATATACTCTTTTTAAAGAGCATCAATTTGCGTGCGGCCATATCAAATTTGAAGCTTTAGGATTTTGGAAACTTTGAATACGCATATCTTTCAAAATATTAGACGTACGTAATGATGCTTTACACTGAAAAAGCTTGTAATTAACGGAACAAAAGGGCTTTATATTTGAAAATACTATTTTCGAACGTTTCACTAATTGACTTTGCAGTCAATATCTGAGATGCTCTCATATGAGAGCATCGATCGATGACCTTGTGAACCTATTGACGGCCTCATTTGAGCACATTCATGTGCTCTGAAGCCTCCACAATCTATTGTACTTTGAGAAAATTATCACCAAAGCGCATCTATAGATTATTGTGCGCTGTTATTAAAAATCAACTATTCAAAATGCAATCTATATAAATTTTGATCAAAGTAAGCTGCCATATTACAAGAACATTGGCAAAAGTAGGCACTACACGTATCCTAAATACCAGCTTCCATGAGTCATTATGCACTAACGAAATCAGTTGATGATCTACTGTTTTAGATACCAGCAAATTGTAAACTTTTGTTTTTGGAATGGGTTTTTTCATGAGGTGGTAATCAATCTATCATTAAGCAAACAGTAAACAATTTTATCTAGAAAACAGTTATTGAATTTTCAAAATTTTTACATTTTCAATGGAATAAACAAAAAAACAAGAGGTTAAGCTAGATTGTTGGCTTCAGTGTATATAGATATATCTCAAAATTAGTACAAGAGACATTATAAAATATAAATATTGATGCACTTTTATTCGCATATTTTTTGGCTTGAGAAACAATTAATCTTCTGTACCATTATGTAAACTGTCTTTTGAAACGATATATGCTTTGGAGACACCAAATCAAAATGATGTAGTTAATTAAAACAAAGATATATATATATATATATATACCTATAGCATTTCCATTTTAGATTTAGACAAAATAAATAAAAAGCAAAAAAAAAAAAAAAAAAAAAAAAAAAAAATGAGGATTAGGATAAACTTTGGATGTACTGAGGGCAAAATTTAAATATAATGAGAATTGAGATTTAGATAGAGCGAGGATATAGTTGGGGTGAAATGAGAATTGAAATTTATAGATGATGAGAAGTGGATTTGAACAAGATTAAATTAGCCTCAGGTATTATTTTAAATACTAATCTAATTGAACTTACCTGTAAAACTTCAACTATAGTATCTCTTTTGAATTTTAAATATTTTGAACATAGGCACAATTTATAAAAAAAAAAAAAAAATGTTTTAATTAAACAACTAGCATCTAGAAATATCACTTTGTTCGTTCAAAAATTATTTTCAGTTTGTTCAAATTTGAATTCTCACTTTGTCTAGATCTAAATTTCAAATAGAAATATTTTAGTATAGCGATGATAATCCAAATGATGGGACAAAGAAAATTCTACATGCGGTAGATTACATCCATCTTAATCGTCTCTTTTCAACTCCTATATAAATTTGCATTGCAACCTTCTCCCAAATTAAGAGATATTCGTCATTTTTTTTTTTCAATCAGGCTAAATTTGCCAGACATAGTACTACAATATTAAAAGCCTTTGTACATAGTTTCATATGAAACATGCCGAGAAAGATTACACGATGATCTTGACACAGTTAGACTTCTTTAAATCTAGCAAAAATGACCCCCCCCTAAATCGAGAATTTTTATGAGTATTAAAATTAAAATCATGCGGTAGCTTAGTAGCTGTAGCTTATTAAAATTGTTGTGTATATAATTTAAATTGTTTCTTTTCTTTAGCAATAAGCAAAAAATGGGGGAAAATGGTGAGTAAATACGAAATCGATTAAAATTAAACTTTCAAACTGATTCACGTGTATATGCGTTTGTTTGTATAGATATTTCAAAGAAGGTGATACTGATTACTGGTACGATAAACAGCTTTTAAGCGAATCTCTCTAAATAAACTGATTGATATAGGTGCAAGTGATGGCATAGGTAAAGAAACTGCACTCGAATTAGCTAAAATGAAACCAAAAATGATAATTATGGCATGTCGTGAATCAGATAAAGCTAAACAAGCACACCAATTGGTGTGCGAACAATACACTGGAAACAATAAACAAGATATAGTTTTAGAGTTTATTGATTTAGCCGACTTGAGTTCAATTAAGGACTTTGTGAGTCGATTGGGTAATAATTCAACAATTATCGACATTTTGATTAATAATGCTGGTGTCATTTTGAATGAAAAAAGACAAACAAAAGATGGATTCGAGATGCAGGTAAATGGAAGGTATATCTTACGGATGTTGCACCCATGATTAAAGATTGTTTTAATATAGTTTGGCACCAATTATTTAGGCCACTTTTTATTGACAGAATTATTGTTACAAAAATCAATGATTTTATTAAATGAATCGAATCCTGCTAGGATTATTAATCTATCTAGTCATGCCATGCTATTTGGTCATATAGATTTTCAAGATGTTAATTTTGAAAAACGCAAATACTGTAGTTGGAAAGCATACACACAATCTAAATTAGCCAACGTCATGTACGCCAATTATTTGGACAACACACACAAAGGATTAATTGCTAATTCAGTCCATCCGGGTATGGTACGCACCCAATTTGCTAAAAATTCGGGCATGTTTCACGTATTGGATGTCATGTTTTATCCCATTTTCTATTTACTATCCAATTCCCCTATCCAGGGAGCTCAAACCACCATATATTTAGCATCAAATCCAAACATTACAAAAGGTGGCATGTATTTTATGAATAGCAAACCATTTACATTATTAAATAACAAGGAGAGTCAAGATGAAGAAATTCAACAACAACTTTATATATACAGTAAAAATGCAGTAGAGGAATATTTAAAATAATAAAAAACTTATTGATCTACCATGGGTGTATCAAGTACAATTCCTTCTTCTTCGTCTTCTTCATCATTTCTTTCTTGGAATCTGTGATTTGTTGATGCTGCAGGTTCCTTTTCTTCCTCAACTTCAGGCTCATCGTCAGATAAACCCATATCTCCTTCATCATCTGAAGAAACGTAACCTCTTTCCATATCCACAAGTTTCTTTTGATCGTCAGTCTATAACGAAAATTAGTATCTCATGATAAGATAATGGTCTATTTCAACCTACCAAATTAGCACGTTCATCTTCAACCGATTTTTGTAAATTCTTCAATGAATCCACCAGTTTTGTCAAGTTTTGCTTACGACTCTCAAATGCTTCCAATTTGTTGGTCTTTTCTCTCTGTAATAGTTCAATATCATATTGAAGGCTGCTAATAGAATCTGCATAGGTGTTTCTAGTTTCGAATTTCATAATCTCTCTTGCAACGCGATCATATTCTAGTTTCTGATCTCTTGATTTTTGTGCTTTTACTAAATCGTCTTTTAATGTAACAATATCCGAACCTGCTTGTGTTTGTATAATAGCAGTTTTTTCTACAATATTTTTGTATTCTTCTACTTCTTGACTATTAGCAGCTTGGATGCGAGGATGGCGTTCAAGACTTGTTTGATAATTTAATAATAAAATTAATAGGTTTTCCAACTGAAACTGTCTAATAAATGAATCAATAAATAGTAAATTAAACAGTATTATAGTTAAAACGTACGATCGCTCCAGTGGTTCATCATATAAAGTTTGTAAAAAGTTGTAGTATTTCTTTTCTAGTAATTTGACGTGTCTATCATCCAACGCTAAACGTTGCTTTAAAAATGCTTCTATTTAAGCCAAAAATAGTTAATATAAAATGATAGTTTAATGCTTAAATATATTACCTTCTTCCATGATATGTTTATAATTGAAACAAAAAAGACTAGTGAATACGAAAAAATTCTTTTCCTACACCAGAAGATGTGTAGTGTAACAAGACAATTTAATATGTATGGAAGTTATTACTTTATATTGAATAACCGCATTAAATGATGAAAAAAGAAAAAACAAGTAGGAATGGAGAGAGATCAGCTCACTTAAGTGGAACAGAACAAGATTTACTGTAAAAATTGCGTATACTTCCTAAATCCAAACTATTATAAATTTCATGGAGATGCCCCTCTTTTTAGAATCAAAAATTAATCAAGAAAATACCAATCAAGGGACATTAATTTTCACCTATTATGGATATTGAATCATTTAGAAATTAAGGTTCGGATATAAAGTGGACAATAGTTGTGTATTGATACAAATAATGGCAATGGATTCGTTATGTATTCAAGGAGTAAAAATCTTTTATTTAGAGTATCTACGAAAAAAAAAAAAAAAAAAAAAAAAAAAACATAACCCCTTGTTTTTGTTCTCTATACTATACATTTCGAAATGAAAGAAACCCACCCCCTCATCCTCTCCTCATTTGTTAGTATCTAGGCTCTTGATGGTAGTTCATTCGGATGTTTAATAATTTTTACAATGAGCATATATATACAGCATATTATCTAAAGGTAACAGACAAATGAAAGGACCCAGATAAGTACGTATTTGTATATATTATACACATAGTGTTGGAAACACATGTATACTTACACAAATATCATCTCTATTATCTTTATCAGTCAAGAGAAAATATCTGCCCTCATTAAGGTGTAACCCATCATTTCATCACGAGATCTGTGCGTAAATAATCTGTTTGTTTTCTTGCTGATTTTTTTAAGTGTGTACAAGGTAGAAGTCTAGTACATGCTATATGATGGAGATTGAAATTATTCACAGTGTTCTAGATGTTTGAATTAGTATAAATACAAAGAACATAATTTACAAAATTTAAAATTTGATCTTTCTCTTTCTCTCTACATTACATTTTTGCTTTTCTAACTTTGCACAGTTGCTGGTCAATTGCTCACTTTTTTTTTATATATATATACTTATACAAAAACACATACAATGTCTCTTTTACCATACGTCTTGTTCTTTACATGCACTTTATTGATTGCCGTCCAAGGTCTTCAAATCAACTTCAATTCCATTAAATCTGACATGTTGATTAAGGATACTGCTCAAGCTCATTATGAATCTATCATTGATGATATTCTTAGTCAACATAATGAAGGATTATTAACTGAATTATCCATTGTGATAAAAACTCCTCATGACATGCAATCTGCCTTGAGGCCTCAATCTGAATTATTGATGGGATCCTCCAATATCCAAGGTAATTTTATAATTAAATTACACAAAAACATTATGAGTAATTTACTGACTTTATTTCTTTCCTTCCATCAGATGTCTGTGTTGCACAAATGCCAGGAATGATTGCTAATCAAATTCATGAACTCAGCAACGAACTTTATTCTAGCGTAGATACTATTGTCTCTGAATTTTGGACTACCTCAGATATTGAATACCGCCAACTTATTTTGGATGCCATTCACAAAGGTTACTGGGAACAGGAAGTTATGGATGAAATTGTTGCATCTTTGGAATTGTTAAATATGGACATTGCTGATCATGTCATTGCTGCTGTAGATAGATTTGATATACTTTACAAGGTTAAAATGGCATTAAAATCATGTCAATCCATCTTTGATCAAGAAAATAACCCCTTTGCTAACACCGAGGGTGTAGAAGAAACTTTAACCGAAAAAATTTGGACATCTATTCTCGTTTCATTTACTAGCAAATCTAGTCAAGAGTCATCTTCTATTAGACAAGAGCCTCAACATGGGTTCTTGAATAGATACATTTTTGAATTAACATCTGATCTTCAGGCCGAATTATATAGTCGTGTTTACGAATTAGCAAGAAGTGTTTACGAAGATCTTGCTTTTGGTGCTTAAAAAAATATACCACCTAACAACCTATATAACACTGTACATACAACAAAATATCCTAGTCGCTCCTTTTATACATACCTTTTTTTTTTATATATACATATTTATACATTCATTCACTCATTTTCATTTTACAATAAAAAAAAAAAAAAAAGCTTTTTCGTACAACACAATTAAATTTTTTTTTTTAAAAAAAAGAATTACCTTTTTCTGATATATTGTGCTACAAAAGTAACATGGAACAAGAAGAATTCTACCATTTACTTTATATTTACCAATCATTAGCACAAAAGTGTGTATGAAAAAGGATCTTTTCTATAAAATGATAAAACAACATGTATGCTTGTTGTTGTTCTTGTTGTTAAGGCCTCTCCTCTTTCTTCATCACCAATCATAACAAACATTACATTATTATATACACATGTCCTTCTAAATACGATCATCCTTACTATATTTTTTTACATTGTAATAAACAAACAAGCTCTATTTTCAAACATCGTCATCATCTTCATCATCATTATAAAACATTCAGTTTGTTTATTGTTATTGTATTTGCTTGCTTGTTTGCTTACTTGCTTCCTCCCTTGATTCTTTAGCCCCAAAACTTTCTTTTCTTTTTTTTATGTAATCTGTCAATAGGTAAATGAAATCAATATTTAGTACAAAAATACATCTTCATGCGCTTTTGAAACCAGTAAAAAATCATATGCACACACGCACACACACGCACACACACATACACACAACTATATTAATGTCACCAACTGCGCTTTGTTGTACGCGTGTAACCTTTGCCGGTTGACGGAAAATCATGAAAATATAGGAGCTTTTTTTCTTGTTTTTATTTTGGTTATCATATTTGTCGATATGATAGTGATATTGAGATTATATAAATTCCGTTTTGAGGAAGGTTTGTTGATCCGAAATTTAAAAATATTTGTAGTAAAGATTTTACGCCTCGTTTACTAGTTGTTTAATTCGGATACAGTGCTCACGGCTCCAATTTGCGCAAGTTTAAATTGTATTGAGCACTTAATTTTCAAATTGCATTAATTGATCAGTCAATTAGCAATTTGCGAAGTAATAAGCCAAATTGCGCTACTGTAGTTCACTTAATTTGCATCCCAAGATACTCAACTCACAGTCTTCTTTAATGAAATCTTTTATTCCTCCTTTTTGTTTACTAACCAATATGTTATAAGACATATTCAATCACTGGGAAATCTACGTTCGAGAATAGTCAAGGAGACATCATTGACGAAAATGGAAACGAGATAACGGTATGAGAAGAGTAGATCAATCCTCACAATACAGAAAAGTTGAAAAATTTCATATAATATTCTGGTAAAAAAAAACCCCCCATCAGGTCTCGATCTGGATGACCCAGAACTTGCTCTACAAGAAAAAAACCAGCAAACAAATATATTTTTAGGGGTAAGAGCAAGCTCAATTGTTTGGCTTTACTACGTATACATATGAAAATGGATTTGCAATTGATTGCCATTCCTGTGAGTAAATCTATATCTGATAATGGTTACGGCGAATTTGCCAAACTTGCTTTTGAACCTAAATTCTACAAGAACAAGAGGAAAGTTGTTGTTGCTTCAAAAGCATTATTAAATAATATTATCATTAAGAATCAAACAACCAACTATGAAGACATGTACATACCATAGGTGATTGTAAAGGGATTTGAAATGCGCCTTTGTTTTCTTTTCTTGAAAACAAAAAAGTTTTATATTACAAACAAGTTAAAAACCATATCCTTCCCCACAACCCTGAATAATTTTTCAGAATTAGCAGATGAACTAGTAAACGGCCATCTAAATCTTTTGGTATTAAGTAAAAATAGAAAAATATATACTGGCAGTTCATTCAAATACACTAACAGAATATTGCATTTCTTGTCCTCCTATATTCTCGAACTAATTATGTCTTCCTCTTACAATCGCCCAGAATTGTTCTATAGGATAATAGGGAGGAGGGACACCGTATATAAGAGGGGAAAATCACAAGTGTAACAAGCTGGTAGATCATGAAAAGAATTCCGTGCCGTGGTTCATTTCAGTCTGGAAAATATGTATAGCCATTAATAAGCAAGGAAATGAAACTAAATTAAAAAATGAAATATCTTAAAGAGTTAATGAGTTTCTGGTCAAAAATTGTTATATCTAACCCTCTGTTTACAATTAATAAATATTTTTGAAGAGATTAGCGCGTACAATGTGGTATTTTTTTTTTTTTTTTTTGTACTTGTATTTCTATCTCAAAATCTAGAAAATAATCACATTTAGGAAGGGATTTTTATTAAGCCGTATCCGTTTCAGCGTAACATATTGCTCCTCTTGATATTTTATTATTGTTGGAGATTAATTTTCCCTTTAGCCGCAATTCTTTGGATTCAAAGAACTCTCTTTAAAGAGATTAGAGTTAAAAGCGGGTAAGAACGGCTTTTGCCTTGGATTTATGTCATTGTCGTAAACTGAATGCTTACAAACCACTTTTTATTGTTTTAACTTTAATTTACATAATAGCGTCATTTTATTATATAAAATATATTCAGATGGGGCTTTTTAACAATAAAGTAATATGTAAAGGGATAATATTGACATTTTAGTTGAATCATGCTTCTTGATAAAGTCCGGCTATTGAGACAAATCATATTGTGCATATATGTTTATATAATGTACATGACCTCTTAATCGCTGTACCTTACTCAAACCATCAAACACAACTTCCAGAAGGGTTGCACGATTTCTTTTTGAATAGTTTAAAGCGAAACTAAGTTGCTGTTGTGGTACGGGAACTATAGTATCAACTGCTATTCTGTCCTGTCCCCCCCCCCCTTTTTTTTATATTCAAGACAAGGAAATTTCAAAAAGATTCTCTCCGAAATTCTTTAAAAAATAATAATAGTTCAAGTTATAATATTAAAGCTGTTCTGACGATTGTTGTAATGTATAATTCCTCTCAATAAAATGAAAAGAATTCTTGCGATACTTCTTCTTCTCTTTTTGCTTCTTTTTATTAAAAAAAAATGTTATCAAATAATCATTCATTTCGAAAATTACACTTGCTTGGTGGAAAACGATCCAAGGTAGAACCTATTACTTTAAATTCTGCATCAGCCAATGGAAATGTGTCTATGGATGATTTAGCTTTTTTGGTAAAAAGGTTATCTGTACAAATTGATGATCTGGAAACATGGAAAGAAAAAGAGTCAGCTAAAAACAAACAAACATCGGAATCAATACCAAAACCACAGCAGCAACCTCTATTACCACCGTTACCCCAAGAAAATCAGTATCAACACTATAATCATAAAAAAGACAACAAACCAAAAAGACCACCTACCCATACAACCATTGATCCCTGGGCTTCTTATGTTCCACAAAATTATGGGGCACTATTACAACGTTTAGAGGACATTGAGAGCCTTCAAAAATGTCCAAACGAGTGTTGTGCTGGTACCGGAACTGTATCTTCTGCCGATGGTGTACCATGGCCAGCCCCGATTGAACCATTTCAAACTACAAACTCCTCATCATTTATAGGATCAAGTCAACAATCTTTAAACGACATGTTGGATACACAATATACGCACTGGTGTACCGTCATGCGCTGTTTACCCTTGATGGATCCTGTCACATGTGCACATGTCAAAACCGTTGGTTTGTATGCTATGAGAGAAATATTGAAATTAAAAGCAAACCAAAAGAGAGATTTGGACCATCATTACTCTCTACAACTACAATCACAGCAACAGCAAACATGCTGTAACTCTACTATTGCAACTACTACAAAATTAAGAGAGTCCCTTAGCTGTCTCAGCGATAAATCACTACCCATAAAAACAATAACACCGGCACATCAAGATATGCCAGCTTGGATGAGTACATCAGAAACAAAAACTGCAATTGCTGAACTTGTGCCACCACCATCAGTTCCACCTAAAGAAACAGAAACTACAACAACTCCTACCCCATCTGGCTTCCCATCTCCTACTTTATTAACAAGGAGAAGGTTCCAGAAATGGGTCAAATATAAGAAATCACAAAGAAAAGCTCATACAGATACTACTTCTACTCCAATGGCACAATCTCAAACATTAAAGAAGATTGGATCTTGGTTCTTTTAAACGATCAGTAGTGTATAAACCAATGTTAATTTTAAATTAAATAAAATAAAATCCTCCCCTGAATATACTAAGAATAGAAATTGTTCAGGAACAAAATTCGTCGGTGTATTAAAATTCATATTCTTCCTTATTATTTAAATTCACTTCAAAATGATTAAATACTTATATATTCATTGATCTTAAAACGCTGGAAGTATTTGAATATCTACTTTACATGCATTAAGACAGCAGAAATAATCTGAAAGTTACTTTGCAGTTTTCATTTCCGCAAAAAATATTGATTTTTGTCGAGATAATCAAAATAAGTGTTCATATTACAGCTTATGGTCTATGATAACTGAATCCTAAAATCGATTTGCCAAATCGATCAAAAAATGAACAAAAATCAAAATTGTGTAATGGTTCATTAACTGTAAAGTTGAGCGAGTGTTTTAAATAGTCTTTGTACAGTATTAAATTTTATATTCACCTAAATAAAATTTCGACAATTGTTTTGCATTAAATTCTGCATAAAATTCAGTTAAAATTTTTGAGATTTTTTTTTAAAAATATACGCTATTTTTCATAAACATGTTTAAAAATAGTTTATTTAAATAATTAAAGGTAAAATTATTTATTGATATAGCTATTATTGAACATTCTAGGTACCTTTTTCACAGAAAAAACGAGATTTTTGCTATTTTTTTTTTTTTTTTTTTTTTGAAATTCAGAATTTTGGAATAAATGAATATCCATAAAAATTGGAGGGAACTTTTTTTGTACACTTTTTTGAGGATATCTCCATGAAAAATCAACATTTTGAAAACGTTAAATAGGATGTGACAGAGTTCAATGAGATCTATGGCATGGATAAAAAATAAGTGCTAATTAATTTAACGAATATTTCGAAATCGACTACAAAAAGATCGAAAAAATAATTTTCTAAAAAAAAAGCGCTTCAAATTTTTTGATATTCAAGTACGTTATAGAGCGCTTCAAGACAAGTAGGTTCCATTATAAAAAGGAGTTAGTGTAGTCTATTTTTTTTGCAGAAGTATCAAAGTTTAAAATATTTAATTTGTATCAATGAATTGGCTGTGCAAATTAGAAACATTAGCTTTAAAAATGTTATGCACACTGCTAGAGATAAGTTATCTTTGGACAAGCGTTTTTGTGTTAAAGCTTAGCATCTCAGGTACGCCGTCATATAATGTTTTTTTTTTGGTGTTATTTAGAAAGGAAAAAGTTGAGCAAGGATGAAATGTCGGGTCTATTTTTGATCGAAAACCTGAAAATTTACTTTTTCACCTTGTTTTTCGAGACATGAAATACTTTATGTTTGTTGTGTAGTGGTACACGTCGGTTTTTTGTCTATTATTTATGCCAAATCTCAATTCAATCCCATATTGAACTTGACATCCAAATGGAATTGAAATAGTATAAATACTTTTAGAAACCAGAATCTGGTGGCTCCCTACGTTCTCCGTGATATAATACTTGCAGTCTTCTCTATTTTATTTTCTATTGAAAACAATCGTTATTTACTTATAACTCTCAGTACACATTTTTTCCTAAAGTTCCCGTTTTAGGATATAATTCTTATATATACTGTATATATATATGATTTGTTGCTTATTTTCAATCTTTTGCACATATTATATAGTTTGAAACCACACTTCAAATAGAATGTGAAAATATATATCTTAAAATGGAAAATAATCTGGAGGCGTTCCACCATTATCGAACAAGTGTATAATACATAACTTTAAAGGAAACGACGTTTCAGTCAACCAAAATTTAAAACACCAGATTGGCTTTGAGCCATGTATATATATTTCCTAAATAATAATTGCTAAAAATACACTCAAACTTACCAAATAGAAAATTAATACATTTATGCGTAAAATAAATGAAAAATGCATAATTTCAAGCTTAAATCAAGCTTCAAATTTAGCATCATTTTATTAATGTAACAATTAAGGCTAAAAAAAAAAAAAGAGTCTTGGTTTGTGGTACCTTATACATCCCAAAGTACCCAATTAAACATTTGTCTTTCTAGGTCCCTTTTTTATATTTTTTTTTTTTTTTTTATTTTCTTTACTATTAACATCAACACAAGTCAATATGGTATATACTAAAACCATTTCATATACTCAACTGATATTAACAATTAAATCGTAGCTACCGATGATGCCAAGACAATCAAGTGATGATGATAGACCTATGGGTCTAAAATTCACTCGCACTAATTTTTTCAATTTCCCCAAAAAAGATAATAATAATAATAATAAAAATAATAATAATGAGAGCAGTTTAAAAAGGACATCATCATCAAATAGCAACGGCAACAGCAATCATCAATCACCACTCATGATGAGAAACTTTGATAATCATAGTCAACAACAGCAACAACAGCGAAATAGTAATCAATCTGGTTATAGTCACTCTTCTTCATCTCCACCTCCAGTTTTGTCACCAACATTACCAGCAAGATCGCCGTTTCGTATAAGAGATTCCCAACAAGCTGCCGCTGCCGCTGCTGCTTCCACAGCAACAAGATCACATGGTAATACCATTAATTATTGAAATTTGTGTGTCATATGGATTTCTAATGATAACATTTACTCATAGATATAAATAACAAAACAAACTCGAGTTTAGATGAACAACCCACTATTTATTCATCAATATCATCTTCATCTTCATCTTCAGTTGCAACAGTAGAAGATGATCTTAGTCAGGAACTTGAAAATATTTGGAAATTAAAATCAAATACACCACAGCAACCACAAAAAGAAGCTAAAGTAGATATTAACTCTGAAGATATGTTGATGCAATTGCTTATATCTCATGCTGTTATTGATGCACGTGAATATAAAGTGTTATCGTTTGAGGAATATGAAACATTAAAGCAGGTACATTAGTATATCCTCACAAATATTTAACATGAAATTAATTACGCAATTTATAGCACCATGCAAGGTTGAAAAATCGTGTACAAAACTCCATTTCTAGATTAGAGTTGGATAAAAAGATCCAAGAAACATCACATTCACTTTCAACCTTATCATCTAACAAGAACCGAGAATCTGTTATGTTGCTTCTTGATGAAGCAGTAGAAGCAGATAAAAAAGTAAAGATATTAACACAAAGATTAAATGAATTACAATCCGAGGAAGTAGAGACCCAATACCAAATTTTAAAGCACACAGCTGGTGTTCTGTGTGTTGGTCTACAAAAATTGGAGAATTCATACCAGTTAACATCTCCCAAAAGCTCCTCCCCTTTAAAGCCAACTAGCTCCAAAGAACAATTACATGATTTGCACTCCCAATTGGACACAATTACTCAAACTCTGAAAAAGATACTTTTAAAATATGATATTCATGCAACTATTAATCCCCAATCTTCTGCAAATGATCTTCTTGATCAATTAGAATCTCGATTTAGCAATTATAAATCTCAATCAAAGCTGCTTGAATCAAAGTTAGCATCTGCTGAAGAGAAATCTCGATTGGAATCCATGTCAGAAAAAAAGCTTGCCATTCAATTAAAAGCTGCACGTGAAAAAAACAATTCTACCGAAGCTAAAGTATCTCAGTTACAAAAAGAGATTGACAGCATGATGTCCAAAAACGCATGGCTCCCACAAGACGACTTTGATTTTGCTGATGATAGTAATGGACGTATTGAAGAACTTGAATCAGAGCTATCCATTACTAAAGAAAGTCAACAAAGGGTTGAACGAGAACTTGAAATGGGTTATGCTCAAGTTTCTCAATTAAAAGCTACTGTAGCAAACATGGAACTTCAAGCAAGCAAGATCAAATCTCAAGCTGCTGTCTTTCAAAACCAGGAACAAGAACTCAAATTAGAAATGCAGCAGTATCGAGATGAAGTAATTCAATTGCGTACAGATAAAGAGAAATATGAGCGAACCATGAAGCGTAAAACTGTAATGCAAGTTTTGAATAACGAAGGCCCTACTCCTGACGAAATTGAGGCTAAATATGAGCAACAATTAGAAGAACAAGAGCAAGAGTACCAAGCTCAATTAAAAGAGCAAGCTGCTTTTTTGGACAAAACTACTCGTCAATGCGAGCATTTACAAAAGGAGCATGATAAATTATCTGCTACCTGCAAAGATCTTGAACTTTTGATCCGAGAAAAGCAAAAAATATTAGATTCTCGAGATTTACAGATTAATCAATTAGAATCCGAAATACAACAACAAAGATCAATGGCTAAATCACAACCAAGACAAGGTGGAGCAAACCAAGCATTACAGCAATTACAGACTATTTTCTCTGAAAAAGAAGCTGCTTGGATTGAACAGAGTTCTGCTATGGAAGCAAATTTCGAAGGCATTTTGAAAGAATTTGATCGTTTGACTGGTACAGCGATGGAATTTGAAACTGATAAAATGAATTATGAAAAACGCATTGAAAAATTAACGCAGGAAGTTAAAGACCTTGAAACAAATTTAGCACAAGAAAAGACAAAGAATTTAGGTTATGAATCAGATACACCTACAACAGCATCTCTTCGCAAAGAATTCCGCAAAATGATCAATGACATGAAGGCAGATCATCAACGTACATTGGATAGTGAAGCAGAAGAAAAGAGACGATTAGAAAAGCAATTAAAAGATCTCAAGCATGAAAGAGAAATGTCTCGTTATGAGCGAATTAATAAAGGCGTTCAAACCCTTTTTATGGCTTAAAGTATATATATATATATATATACATATATAAATATTATGTTGAAATAAACCTTTCTTTTTTTGATTTTTAATTTTGAAAAAAAAAAAGAAAAGAATTTACATCATCACTCTATTTGAACCATTACTTGATGAGGCAGCTACATTATTAGTTAAGCCAACAGGAGGCTGTGATGGTTGATTTCGTTCTTCAATGGCATCCCAAGATAGTGTCCATTCTCGCTTCACTTTTTGCCATGTTGTAGGGTCGAAAAATACATATACACCACGATCCAAGGCATTAGGTGAAGTCCTTCGGAAAGCTTGTACAGGTCTACCATTCTCATCTGTCTCTTTTGTTAACCATAACCCTAATTCCTTATGGTAACGCCAATTACGAGCATATCTAGCATTAATAAATCAGTACATAAATATAAAAAAAAATCTCAATATACAAAAAAAAAAAAAAAAAAAAAAAAAAAAAAAAAAAAACATACAATTCCTGTGCTGCTGCCTCCTGGGCAATATCCTTTGGCATACAATAAAACACATAAAATAAAATTTCATCAGAAAATGTTCTCATACGTTGGTGAGCTGGTGGTGTTGCTTGTACATTACGATAACAAGCAGGCAAATAATAACCTGGCTCTACATTTAAACCAGGTAAAGTTTGTGTATCGGACCAAGGTGATATAAATGTTGAATATATCGAACTAAAAATAAATAAATAAAATCAACACGGTATATCAAAAAGAGAACGCGTAAATCAAACATACTCTGCTGTATTCAAATCTAAACCAAGTGTAGTCAAATCACTACCAAGAGCCAGCATACTACGATCGGGATCAGTCATTCTAATGACCCCTAATAATCCTAGTAAACCATATGGGTCCGTTGGTTTGCCGTCAGTTGGAGTTAATTCGTCTTGTTTCCTTGGTTGTCCTGCTTGTGTCTAAGCAAGAAAGTTGATAAATATCGAATATACGTTTAAACACGAAAAAAGAAAGCTCTTACCCAAGAATCTGAAGAATCGTTTTTATCTGAAAATGGTTTTCCTGTATTATATAAAATTAGAAATGTTATACAATCAATTACCCGAGAATAATGTACCTGCTTGTTGACCTTCTCGTAAATTAGCATAATCTAACCATTGTTCAGGTTTCCCACCAGATTCTCTGCCTATCGCGTTATCAAATGGCGATGCAGAACTACGAAGCGCTGGGAACTCATCCATTGAAAACGATCTCGGTGCAAGGTTTCTATTATTCACTGATGGCGGCAGTTCACCATTGAAATTGTTTCTGTTAAATGCAAGAGGGGTTTTATTATGTGCAGCAAAATCCATATTATCCATTTCTTGTTGCTGTTGTGGAAACCCATTATTACCTGCTGTAGAGGCATAACTTGCAAGACGATTTGGCATAGATGGCGTTGTAGAGTTTGGAGCAACTGCAGTTCGATTCATTGTTGGAGGTGTTCCTAGTGCAGGGAACTCGTTTAAATCAGCTGTTGTATTAGGACGGAACATTATAGCGTATATTCACAACCTTTTTAGTATATAAAACAAGAGTAAAAAAAAAAGAATCAAGAATCAATGGTCATTGCGATACTGTAATAGAGTAACAAAAAAATTGCTTCTAAAGCCGGTGACGTGTTGGATACAATGGTATTAAACGCTTGTGACTCCAATCTCGGTCATTTAAAGGAGGGGGAAAAAAGCAATGATGGGATAGCAAATCCCTCCTTTCAAAAAAAGAACATCTACAACCTCTTTTCTTTAAATTTACCCCGGGAAATAAGCAACTATGGCTTCCACAAGTAGTATCTACCTCTTTAGACATGTACAAACAAAGCAAATTTTGGTTAGTTCAAGACAAAATATGAAGGTAAACAAAATGGTATCAATAAAAATGTCAAATGTCAAAAACGTTAAATATTTTTTTTTTTTTTTTCATTTAGAATAAAGTATTGAATCAACTTGGAACAACAAATAAGCACCCTCAATTAAGAAAAGATTTATGGCGTCCTTTAGTTGCATTGACAGGCTTTCAATCACCTCAATCTGCTCAAGCAGTTACTGATGCCCTTCTTCAACGTTCAAAGGCTCGTCAACTCGATTTAAAAACCAGCGAAGAACACATTGCTAAACCCAAACGTATAAGACAAGTTGATGAATTAGATTTAGTAGAAAAGTCAATCGTATCATTACGCGAAGCACTTGAATCTGTTGCTGCATCAAAGAAAGAATCTAAATTATTGGCACTTTGGGAACAACCTTATTTTATGGAGTTAAAAGGTGAAAAAGAATGGCCTTCATTTTTAGAACATGGTCAGTTAGAATTGAAGAATAATCGTTTTGTAAAGGAATAAAAAAAAAAAAAAAAAAGAGAGAGAAGAGTTTTGTAGTATAGATTTCAAGTATATGTGTTTAATAAAAAATTAGTCGTATGAATATATTATATAACATTGTGGCTTGCCCTTTATATTACAGGGAGGGGGTGCGGGGGATTTCAACATTGTTGCTTGTTGGAACGCTTCATTAAAACCCAGTTTTTTGACTACCGGGACAAGGATACTTGATATTCTTCTTTTCTTTCTCAATACAAACATGTCAAATAATAAGGAACAAGGATCAGCTAGAGATTATATAAAATCCTATGTAAAAGAATCAAATGCAGAAGACTATTTACAGAAAGAACAACCTCGCTATGATCCTACAAAACCAATCCAATCCCCGCAACCTACACCTGTTGAGCAAGAATCATTACCTGAGCCTGTTCAAACTTCAGAGCATTATAAAGTTCATTTACCTACACAAAATCCTATTCCATCTAATGAAAATAAAGAATCAAAAAAATCAGAACAATCACAACAACCGCAACAACCACAACAACCTGTTTGGGCTGCTAGAGATTTCAAAGAACAAAGAAGTGAAATTCATGAAACATCACTTACAGTTTGTGCAGATCTTCATGAGAATTTAATGAATTGTTTTCAACATGGTAGTTGGTGGGATAAAGCAAAGATGTGTGAAGAACAAAAGCAGAAATTTTGGAGTTGTTATAACGCGCAAAAGGTTTGATTTCAAATTACATATTTGACATATTTTATTTACAATTTGTTATTCTAGAAATTTTTGAAAGAGGTCAATTATAAAGGACCTGTCAATACAGAAAAAGAAGATAATGAAATTTTATTAAGAGCTTATAGACTTCGTGATAAAATTGATCAACAACAACAACAGAAAAAGAAATCGGATGAATAATCATCCTCATTTATAGTTTTTTTGCATTTATAATATTTGCTCCGCTTACGGTGATGCTTTCATTTAAAGAATATCTTCAACCCTTAAACAGCATAATTTGTTAAAATATATTATAATAAAATTTGATTATTAGATGCTAATGTATTTTGTCACTTTTTTCCTTTTTGGTGTTTCATTGATAAAAACGGGGGAGGGGGGGTTCTTTTTTTTTTTTTTTTTTTTTTTTTTTTTTTTTTTTTTTGCATAAGAAAGACTATATTTTAATCTTTTTACCGAGAATGAGTATTAGCAATTATGGTGTAAAAATGTAAATATCATATCGATATGATTCTAATCGTATCATGTACATATATATTAAATACACCTGAATATGGTAATCTTATCTATAATAGTTCACTTTGTTATTTACAATATGCAAATGCTATGATGTGCCACATCAATATGCAATTTTGCATCTAGTGGAGTGGTCACATTTAGACATCTCCCCGCCCTCAACTTGATTACTGTACTGATTTGTAATATTATTCAGCTTTTGGATATAAATATATAAATTGCGACATATTAATAGGTACCTTAATCATAAATATCTTTGTTCAATTATATTCATTACAATAAAATGTCTATTGCTACTGCTTCTGCTGCTGCTACTGCTGCTGCTACTGCTGCTGCTACTACTACTGCTTCTAAAAGAACTCCTGTATTTTTTATTTCTCATGGAGGTTAGTAACGCATTTAAAATGAGTACCACGGATTTTTTTTTACATATATATATATATATGAAATGCAGGTCCCAATCTTTTGGAAAATCAGGACAAACCAGGCCATTTTTACAATTGGCTTGGTAATTATCTCAAAAATGAATTAAAACCTAAAGCCATTGTGCTTATCAGTGCTCATTGGCAAGGACAAGGAAATAATGGAATATTTGGTATGTATTATAAGAGTATTTTCTTAAGATAACCCTGGTCATTTACATACGATTCTATTTAGTGGAAACTTCTGAAAAACCTAAACTTATTTACGACTTTTTCAACTTTCCTCGCCGTTATTATGAAGTTACATGGGATCATAAGGGATCCCCTGCTATTGCTAATCGCGTTGTAGATATATTGAAAGAGGTAAGTTTGTTTGCATGAATATTTAGTTTATATTTATTCATCATTGCACAACAAAAAAAAATATATTTATATATATATATATATAGTCGGGCATTGAAGCTACTGGAAAGAAATATGGTAATGATCATGGTCTTTGGGTACCACTAATGCGTGCTATGAAATCAAATCCAGATATTCCTGTTATTGAAGTATCGACTTTTGAACATGAAGATATGGAAATGCACACAAAGATGGGTGAAGCATTAGCACCTTTGAGGTATGGGTATTATTTTTATTGAAAAGATTTTGTATTAACATTAACTTTGTTATTACATTAGAGATGATAACATTGTCATCATTGGTAGTGGAAGTGCTGTTCATAATTTGAGTACTCTTTGGACTTACGGAGATAAACCTTCACCTAAATTTGTTACTGATTTTGATAAGGATATGGAAAAGATTGCCTGTCGCCATATATCTGAAGAACGTAATGAGTTAGCTAATCAACTTGATAAACATGCTAGTTTTAGAAAATGCCATCCAACTGCTGAGGTACGTATATTGTATATAAAATTAAATGAATCAATTTTACTTAAATATCACATTATATTTAGCATCTTGTCCCATTTCATGTTGCCCTTGGTGCTGCAGGATCTGATAAGGGAAAGAAGTTATTGCAGGATTACTATTCTACTCTTAGTTGGGGTTCATATGCATTTGGTTTGCCAGAAGATACCAAACTTCCTACATATGATGGAAGTCAAGCTAAATTCTGATATTTATTAACAGGTGCTTTGCTGTATTATATAGTCTACAACTTTATTGTTTAATAGCCAATAAAAAGTGTTATTTTTGTATTATAATCATTTGTATCAATTATTATTCATATAAAGCTTAACTAACTCTATCAATAATATGCACCATTTCTTTAAACTTATCATATAAACTACGAAAGAAAAAAATATATCCATAAAATACTCATTATTTCGTTCTATTATTACTAATTAGCAAAATTTATAGATCTGTTGTACTCATGAGAAAAAAATCCTTAAAACAATTTTTTTCTTGGCTTTTTTTTTTTTTTTCAAAATTTCGACTCGGCGTTTACACTTTAATAAATAAAAATCTGCAAATAGTAGATATTGTATACTAATCAAGTTATTCAACAAACAAGATATTCCATCTATTATATTTTATTAAAACAAGAGATACTTGATATATTGAAGTTTTGGTTAAAAGGTCCTAAATAAGATTACACAAGATTGGCGTAGTGATTACACGTTGAAACGTAAAAATTAGGTAAAACAAGTAATTGGCGATCCTTTTCAAATAAATAACTTGGATTAAAACATGTGAAATTATTGACGAACAACATGATAAATTCAAGAAAGAGTATCCAGACTCTCACGCCTTTGTATACCTGTTTGCTGACACTTGCAACATGGTTCAAAAGAGATATAAAAGAAAGGATTTTGTTGCAAAATAATTTTAGTTTCTTCACTGATCAATATGCCCAAGAATCCCATTTCCAAAGAAGACGCCTCTCGCATCCAAGCTTCTCAAGCTCATAACAATCAAGACATTGGTAAGAATTCATTTTCTTCTCGTGCTCAAGCTGCCGCTGACAAGAATGTTAATCAATCTGGTGGCAACCAAGGTGGTAACCAAGGTGGTAACCAAGGTGGCAATCAGCAACCACAACAAGGCAAACAGTAATCTGATATGATAGTCAAGGTGAATTAAATTTATATAGTTATAAAACTTCATATATACTGATTTATTTGTGATATATAGCAACAATACTATCCAGCCTTTTAAATTTGATATAAATATTCATATTTTTTTCATTAAAATTATTTACTTCAAAATTTGCTTAAAATTACATGTGCCTTTATGTACTAGTATATATAACCATGTTTACATATCTTTATTGTACAACAAAAAATGATATCGTTTTAATTGTTAAGACTTACCTTTATTCAAGTCTTTTGTATATATAGCCAAGAATTTAAAATCAATCAGATAAGATCTGACAGCTTATTTTAGTAAACTACGCTAGGCAATATATAGAATTGTACAATTACGAATTAATTTAAATCTATGCACCTTAGAAAAAACACCTACAAATTGAATAGCAAAACCAGAATAATGCCTTTTTATCCTTTTTTTTATTTCCAATTAGTTTAATGTATAAAATCGTGTATATATGCTTTTTTCTTTAAAATTTGTAAACTTGATCAGCAAGTTGACTGATGGCACGAGGCTTATCATAACCTAATTCAATCAAGTTTTCAGTCATGGCCTTGACCATAGGCAAAGGACCACAGAGTAAGATCTTGATATCATCAGCAGGAGCAGGACAATGCTCACGGATCATATCAGCATTAACAAAACCTGTACCTTGGGTCCAATTGGGAGGAGGAGTATTTAAGACATGATAAACATTGATATTATCATGTTTCTTGGCAAGTCCGTCTAATTCTTCACGAAGCAAAATATCTTCTTCAGAAACATTACCAAAAAGAAGATTAACTTGGGTTTTATCATTAGGATTTTTACAGATGGCATGGATAATCTAAAACCATGTAATGCTTAATTTACCATATAAAGAAATCCCATAAAAAAACATACCTGAAGCATGGGGGTAATACCAGTACCACCAGCAATCATACCAATTGCTCTACACATATTGGGTGTATAGTTAAAGTTGCCTTTAGGACCACGAACAGCCATCTCTTGACCAATCTTGAGTTCACTGAACAATCTGGAAATATTACCAGTGGGGTAAGACTATAATTTCAACGAAATTTGAGTATTTCCAAATGCCTGTCTCACTTTTTTTTCTAATCATTTACCTTGATAAGTAAATCAAAATGACCAAGATCATCATCCGAGCTAGTAGGGGTGTAGCTACGAGAGATCTGTTTACCATTAATTTCGGCCATAACAGATACATGTTGACCAATAGGAAGACCTAAACGGGCATCCTTGCGAGGTAAAGCAAAACGGTAACTGATAATTTGAAATTAGATTCTCATCTATTCAGGTCTCCTATCCCAATGTAAAATAACTAGAATACTTACATGGCTGTGTTATGGGAAATAACAATCTTTTCCGCTAATTTAAAGTTCTTGAATACTTTGGCATCTAGAACTTCACCTAATCAAATTATTGTCAATATCCAATAAAAAAAAATTTTAAATTTAGTTTAGTTATTTTTTTTTTTTTTTTTACTTTGTTTATTGAGGAAGAAATAAGCACTTCCAGCAGCAATAACAGCAGGGATAAGATAAGGTAAAAGAGATTGAACAGAATCCATAATAAATAATGTGTATATAAAAAAGAAAAAAAGGGGAAAAGGAAAGAGTTTAAACTAATTTTTTTTTTTGTCAACATTTGGTTCGTAGAAAAAAGGGGCCCAACACCGAAACATTTTGGGGACAAACTTGGCGAATCAAAATTTACATGTGAATCTATTATACTCTCCATCTACCAGCTTTTAACATTGGCCTAACTCGCAAAAACCAATATCCAGCACCATAAGCAACTCCACCAATATGAGCAGCACTATCTACGATACCGCTCTATATAAAAATTAAATATTGCATTCAATTTAAAAGATATAAATTTGCAACTTACTTCCAATGTAGATGCTTTGTAAATATCATATGCTGCAAATAATCCTACTACAGCAATTGCTGGCATTGGAATAACAAAAAAAACTAAAAATGTAGCTCTTGGATCTATCAAATCTATTAATTTCTGCATTTTAAATCATATTAACGATGAATAATTATTACATGCACAAGCAAAAAATGAAGTAATTGCCATGACAGAACCTAATTTTAAATTTAATAAAAATCTATCAACATCTTCATTTTATCCTTTACCTGATGCTCCCATTGAACCTCCTCTAAATCCAGAATCTCTACTACGACCATATTTCTCTTTTTCTAACATGGGTCGAATATATTTTTTATATCCAATCCCTACCACTGATGCAGTTATACCAGCACCAGCATACAATAACAAGAATCTAGACGCCCCAATGGCTTCAATTACACCTTGGCCAATGCTATAAAGCACCAACATGTTAAGACCAATGTGTTCCAATGATTTATGCGAAAATGCTGAAGTTAAGAGTGTGTGGTATCGGCCATTGCTAATAGCTTCAGGTGAACTTATAAAATGCTTACCCATGACATTTAACCAATTTGAATCACCAAATTGTTTATATGAATTGATAGCATATTGCCACATTAAAAAGACTCCAACATTGGTACCAATAACTGACCAAAGTACTTTATTTGGGTCGATACTATTGAGTTTACGACTAAATATTTGTAATGGATTTTTTTGTGCTTGAATAACTTTGGATAAAGGTTCGTTGTTGTTATAATAATGTGGCCGAATGTATGTTCTGGTTGTAATTATTTTTTGTTGCCATCTTGTACTAGTAGATTTACAAATATTAGTCAATCCAATAAATCTTGTTTTCAGCATATTGGCAAAAAAAAAACAGAAGAATAAAAAAAAAAGTTACAGCTATACTACTAGAACGTTCTTGAAGCCCAGTAACTTGGCTTTACGCAAGCATTAGGATAAAATATCATTAGATAACTATTTGATATAGAAGGTCACAAAACAATCAATCAAATTATTCTGATGAGAAATGAACCAAATGATACAAAATTGACATTTAGAACAATCAAATCCTTTCTCTTTTACTTTTCTTTTTTTTTTCCTTTTGATCAAAAATATAAAACAAAAACTACGCAACTTACATGGATAATTCAAGCAATAATCAGGCGATTAATCAAGATCCAATGAGTTATAAAGCTGCTAAAGTAGCCTGCCAACTTGTTGAATCAACCGAAAGATTTTTGACGACTGTAAGTGAAATACAACAATCAATCAATAGCATAAAAAATAATACCAATGATCACATCAAAACAGTAATTCAACAATATGAGCATGTTTGCATGATTATAAATGTACTTGAATCAATTACTTCATTTGTTATCAATTCTCAACGTCAAAAGTCATTATCAACTGCTGCTACGTCTGCTTCTACGACTACCTCTACTGCATTATCAAGAATATATAATTTACTATCGACATTAAACATTGACGACAATGATACAAAAGAAAGTCTTAATCAACTTGGTATACTAGTACAACAATCTAAAAATGTAAATTTAAAAACAGAAGACAATAGTGTTGTTACTACACAAATCATAGACATTACACCAACTGCGATTGCTCCTCAAGTTGTAAACAATGAAAGACGCGAATTAGATTTAAAGAGAAAGCAATTTGAAGAAGAAAAGGAAGAATTTGAAAGGGAACGTAAACGAATTTTGTTGGATAAGGAAAATATAATCAAAATTCAACAAAAATTAAAGTTGGAGCAACAACAACAACAACAACAGCAACAACAACAACAGCAACAACAACAGCAGCAGCAACAGCATGAACGAAGAAAGTTAGAGCAAGAGCGTTTGATAAAAAAGCAACAACATGAAAAAAAAGAAAAAGATAATCTTGCTAAGCAAAAACAACAAATTCAAACGTTATTGACTGATCAGTTTTTGGAACAGTTTGAGAAAACTGCTAAAACTTTTGCAAAATCTATAGAGATGGATATTGATAATGTTTGGGAATCAATGTTACTTCATGCTTTACCAAAAAATAAAATTACCTGGGCGGAAGAAACTATTTTCGGAAGAAAGCATACATGGAATTATGCTAAACAAATGTATTCAATGAAATATGCTGAAAAGCCTAATGCCACAAACAATGAATTAGCGTGGAATTCCACAACTCAAAGTAATAACACTGTTATCCCCACTAAGCCTGCATCTGAAGTTGCCAACAATATTCCTACTGCTCCAACGGCCGTTTTTGCTGCCACCAATGCTTTAGTTAATGCAACAACAGCTGCTCCCAAAACTGCTGTTGCTCCACTAAATACCTTGTTAGAGAAATCTACTACTGCTGTTACTGCTCCACCCCAGTCCAGGGAGCAGCCCAGGGAACAGGATGAACGCCGTGTAGCTGATTACTGTCAACATCTATTAAGCTTGGAAATGAAGTTTTACGACACCATTGAAGAATATAACAAGCGTTACATGCGTTATTGTTTGATTGCTCATGTAGATTTGACTGGACAGTCCTTTATTGATCGTTATATTAGATCATTAAATCCTAAATATCGTGACATGATCCGTGCTACTATTAACATTAATCAAACATCCATTAATAACATTAATCAAGTAATGCAATTGGCAGAGGAGGTTGTCAATGCTTATTTAGCTACAAATCCAACTCGTAGAAATGCTCCTTATAGTCAAAACTGTGTACATAATCGCAATATTAATCAAGCAGTGTAAATTATACAAGATTCTCCTGCAATGCTATGTTTATAATTAACAAAAAAAAAAGTATTATTATACCCAATGTCTTCCTTTATCACTGCCATTCTCTATGATCAGTCTATTTCTTTTTCTCCTCCTCCTCCTCCTCCCCCCCCCCCATTTCCCTTATTAGCGTAAATCAAGATTGTCATAAAATAAATTAATCAAATGAATATCAACACCGCAAAACTTGATTTAATTAAAAATTACGAAAATAACTGCTATTATTTAAAGCAAAAATACAAACGTACATTTCAAATTTCAAATTTCAGATTTCAAAAAACATTATTTCAATGTTTTATTTGATTTGTGTCAAGAAATAACAACAGAAAAAAAATGCTGGGAATAATTCGTCAATGCTGAAAATTCGGTTATTTAATAATAAACGGTGGCTTGAGAGGTATGAAAAAAGAAAACACTGGGACAAACCCAAAAGGAAATAGCATAAAATTTATTCATCCCTTTTATATAAAACTACAATAAAATGGCTAAAAACATCAAGGTAGACATTGCATATAAAAATCCTCCGAGCAACTGTTCTAATAATTTAATAGACATCGCCCACAAAGCAAAAGATACCCGCTCAAAAAGAAGCCAATGTCAAAAAGGCCACTCATAAAAGACGTGTAAAAGGAACTTCTGAAGTCGATAATCCCAAATATGCCAACTTGGTAATACTGAGTCATACAGAATTGCCTAGATAAATATGTCAATTGACTCTTTAATCACTTAATCATAGGATTTCATGTTGAGCCTTGTTGAATCAGCAGCAAAGAAAGAGGATGAAAAAGTCAACAAAAAATTAGCCAAAAAGGTATTTTAATAATGATACATCCACTGCAGTAGGGTAATTGGACTAATCATCTGATAAAAGGCACATGTTGCAAAGATAATTGAAGAAAAAGATGCAAAGAAGGACTTAAAAGCAGAGGAAAAGAAGGAGAAATTAGTAAGATCCACATCAAATTTGTTTGGTTTTTTATATTTATACGCTCTCAAAAAATAGGAAAAAGTAAAGCAAGCATATCTTGAAGCTCAAAGAAAGAAAAAGAATGAAGCAAGAAAGTTGAAATCTAAAGCAAAGATGGAGGCTGCCCGTGAAAAGTTCCAACCTGTTGCCGTGAGTATTGATTTGTCATGGAAATCTATTGTAATTGATTAGCTAATTAATTTTTCAATTTAGCCACCGGAGAAAAAGAAGAAGAGTGTAAGATTTGCATAGCGTGTATTTTAGATTTTCTGTTGAATAAATCGTATTGGAAAAAAAGAAATCTCATGTCAATTTGCAACAGTTTGCATTGTAGAATAGCTAAACATGTTTGGATATCTGCCCTTGTTATTTGTAGAAATACCATATTTTGGTTATTTATTACAAAACAAAAAGTTATATGCGTCTATTTTATATGATACTTGACAACATTAATATGGTTAAACTTTGTATTCAAAGAGCTTGAGCAACTCTAGAAATTCTTTAAAATGAAAATGCTTAAATCACCAACCAAAAAAAAACATTTCAAATTCCGGTTTTCGTGTAAACCAATATTGGGATTTGAGATCCAAAAAATGGACAATTTTGAAAAAGTAAACACTTTCGCGTAAATTTCTCAAAAACTAGTATATAGGGCACTTGCCGTATAATAATTAACATTTGTACAACCGACGAGTGCGCATCCGATGGTACTATTTGCAAACAACTTTTTCACCAAAAATTTGGCGAAAGCCGCCAAAATCGACAAAACGGTTTTCTGGCGATAAGTCAATTTTCAGGATATTTACAAGTAAAAATGGCTATCTTATATGAAAATTGGGTGAATTCTGTACGTTTTTGACTTTGGAATACCATAGTACAAAGTTTCATTTTTAAGGTTAAAATTGCGATTTAATGATCAGAAGCAATTTGGACGTGTAATTGTAAGGATTTCGAGGTTGATTTTTTGGTAAATTTTAGTCACCCCAAAAATCCAAGATAAAAATATAAAAAGTAAACGCAAGATTTGGGAAATAATTTGGGTAATTTTGAGCTTTTGAAAACGTCTGCAAATGCTTGAAAAAATCCTTTAAAAACACTATTTTTGGACATTTTTACAAGAAAAACCACTATTAAATCGCATGCTTATATATTCAAGGTAGATATATCTATGCACTGTTACATGCAGTTTATCCAGGAGAAAGGTACAATATATTTGGTAACTTACTACATGTTGTCAAAATAGCATAATTCTGAGATATGATGCATCAGAACTTTTAAGGTATAAAATCCGCATGTGTTATAAAAAGGGGGAGAGGGGGATAGGAAGCTTAGATATTTTGAGAAATTGGCAATAGGTGATATTTATGGTATTTAGAATATATATTAATATGTTTATGTATAAAATAGAGCATAAAAAGGGTATCACCATATTACTTAAATTGATAAAAAAAAATTATGCAATTATATAAATAATAAACCACCTCTACTCCAGTTATACCCTTCACGGTAAAAACTAGGAATTTTTCTGAGTAAGTCTTTTTTAAACATCTACCTTTCATTAAGATTGTTAAAATGCCAAATTTAATGATATGCGGCATGTAGTTGTCGCTAAATATCGATTAATTTCTTTTATGCGCCCGAAATGGCAATAGAAAAAACTTCCTTCGTTTGATATCGTAATCGTATTTTGAGCGGATAATCTTTTAGTAAAGTAATCTTCATACCATTAATCAACTTTAGGGTAATATAGAAATTAATTTTTTACTTGAGTGGTTTCTAACAAGGGGCTTAGAGGATATTATAGTGGAGTGATTGAGCAATATTTGCTTGTCAAAACTGATTTATGATGCTTTGATGTTGTATAGCAATATTAAATCATGTATATTTACACATATACCCAAGGAAAATGTACGTGATATGTATCAAATATATTTTTCGTCTGTCTTTGCGAAAGATAATGATGTATTGATAAATATATATATATATATATATGTATGTAAAAAAAAAAAAAAAAAAAAAAAAAAAAAAAAACGGCATTCAACTTTTCAAAACTAATGTCCTAAGCTTAATGACATCATGCTGATAAATATGATCGTGTCTCAGGTTCAATAATCAATTTTGTTTGTTAAATATAATAATACCTCTTGATTCTTCTCTACGCCCTCCTGGGACCTTGGTGTCCTTATGCAATAGTAGATTCAGATAAAGCTATCTGTAGCTTTCATGTTTCACAATATCGTTATATTGATTCTTCAAATTGGAGTTATATAAAATAACATTACATTTATCACACATTGGGTAAATATACATTTATAGCAAATGAAAAATTCAAATGTCTTGGCTTGCATTAAATTTTTAGCCGCCAGTTGCTCTTTTGGCATGTATCATATCATATCATATTTTATTAAATTTATATCGACTACTAGATATTCTTTACGATCGTCGATCACTTTATATAAGTTAGGTTTCGCAATGTGGTAGATTATTTCACAAATATGTTAAGGCATGAATATGACGATAGAAAGCATAATCATACATCATTTTTTGTATCTATGATCAATTACCGTTTAATATTTGTTTGTTAAACGTAGTAATACAGATATTTCCTCCAAAACTCACAGATTATGTATACAAACAAAACAAAAAACAAAAAAAAAACAAGTGTCTAGTGAATGTATCGGGTTATACTATGATTTGCAAATTTAATCATATACATTTATGTTAAAAGAAGCTTAAAAAGGTGAAATTATTACCATTGGTCTAGGTTTTTCGTTTTTGTTTCAAATGATTTTAATTTTGATAATGTTCAATTTGTAGTACGCAAATGTCAAATAGTAAATGTTGCATCACATCGTACTACATATTTTCATCTTGTGCAACCTTGAAATCATTATGATTTAAATAATAGTAAATAAAACACAGAAACCATCTTTTTTAATATAGATAAGAGCATACGAAAAAAAATCAAACAGACTCTCCATAGAATATACTTTTAAGTGCTATGGAAGTTTATTAAAGATTACATTTATTGTGGTAAATTCTACATTATATAAATGACAATAAAATGACAATTAAAATTAAAATTTCCCACTAAATTGTTGGGATTTACCTCATGGTTATGCGTATCTTTTATTAGTACGCACGCCATGTTTTAGATCAAAAATAAAAAAAAAAGAAATTATGGAATGTTTTTGTCCGTCTGTGTGTGTGGGATAGAATTTTAAGGAAAAATATATACTATGTGAAAGAAATGTACAAAAAAAAATGAAATATTTACAAAAGTGCAGAGGCAGCCTTCTTGGCTCTTCTTTTTCTCAAAGTACCATTAGCTACCTTTTCTTGACGAGTAACACGACGAGACCTCATTTCCGCATGGCGATTACGATAAGAATCAACAGCACGTTGGATTAGGCCTCGACGACCACAAAGTTGTTCTTGATTTAACCAACAGAGTTCCCAGCCTAGTTTATTACAGCTGGTTTCATACTCCCAACGATTACCGTCGTATTCTTCTCTGGATACATTGGCTCTAGGATAAATCTATATTATAAAATATTAGTATAATTATTTCTTAAAATTCTTTTGTCTGATGAAACTTACAGCATTCTGCACTCGGAATCCTGCAGGAATTTCATCTAAATTAACTGAATCAACATTGGTTCGCACTGTATATTCTTTAACAAGACGATCATGAGAGTACAAAAATGTAATGTATTCAATGCCATCAATAATAAAAGCAACTGGTTCATGAGCAGAAAGTGATACAACAGATGCAACAGATGGATGGGATGAAGCTCTACGACGATATGTACGAGTAGGTAAAGATTGACCATCAGCAGATCTACGACGGCCTGGACCACGAGCTTTTTGTGTATTTGTATTTGTTGTTATATTACTGTTATTATGATTAATTATGTTTTCATGAATGTTTGAATGGGACATCATTTGATATTGTGGTTGTTGTTGAGGTAAAAAATAAGGCATTGGAGGAGGTGTTGATACACTACTATTTGGTGAATTACTTCTAGAAGCAGATGCAGAAGAAGGTGGGGTGATTTCCCTAGAATACTGAGGAAAATTTGATGAGTAAACTGGATTATAATTATTGAAATTTATCGATTGCTTAGTTGGCATGGCAATGAAATTGTTGCTATTGTTGGGTGAATTTACTGGTGGAGAAAGTGGAAGCACACTATTAATAGCTGATTGCGACTGCGATGTTGACATTGGAAGGTAAGAAAGAGGTTCTTCTTGCAAGACGTTATTGTTGTTTAGTAATGGCCATTCTTCTTTAATGGTTGGAGGTACTTGAACACCATTACTGTTCCAAGAAGCGAATAAATTATCCAATGGATCAATTATAGGTTGTTGTTGTTGTATGGGTTGATTGATCGCCGGTTCTAAAGGCCACATGCTTTGATCAACAAGAGTTGACATGTCAAGTTCATTGGAGCCTAAATCTTCCATAAAATTCATTTGCTGAGACTGACTAAATGGAGTAGTGGTAGTAGTAGAAGAGGAAGGAGAAGAAGACCAAGTAGGGAAATCAGTAATAGCGTTATAGTCGTTATTTGTAGAAGCAAAGATTTGCTCAGATGGTGTATTGAAGTAAGCAGTAGAATTATTCATTTTTTTTTTTTTTTTTTTTTTGATAAAAAGAGATAAACGGAATGGAAAAAAAAAGAATATATTAAAAAGTTTACTTGTTATTTATATAGAGAATCCATGCGTTATTTTTTTTTTTTTTTTTTTTTATTTATTTAGTAAGTTAAACCGTATATGTATGAGTTAAAAGAAATGAAACCAAAGTGGCGCTTTAATTGTAAAACAAGTTTTACTGATGTGGTTCTTTGTTAACTGAACTCTGTTTATAACTTCCATGTAAATTCTATCATATGCAAAATATCTATTCTAAAATAATTTAATAATAAGATACATCTAAAAGATGTTTATTACGACTTATATGTAACCCAGGTTTCATCAAAATCATTGATTTCAATTTGATTATATAGTCTTAATGCCGCATTCTGTCTTTGTCGGATGGCCATTTTCGCTCGGATTAACATAATATGCTTGGTCTTCATGAAGCCGGCCTGCTCCCGGTGGTGAAAAATTCTCGCCGAAATTATAATACCAACCCATTTTTGCCTTAGATAATACAGATAATCCTTCCATTTCAAGTTTATAAATGATAGAACCTTTTCAGAATTCTCTTTTTTTTTCGCATATATATACATCTCGCAAACTTGACAGCTTCTCTGCTACCTTTTTTTTACAAAATACTAAATATGATTTCATATTTTTCATTCATTCCTTACATCGTTATTCCTACCATCTTCGTAGATTAAACGACGAAATTCCGACACGGCCAGATATATATAAACGCTCAAATCCAATAGATCCATTGGCTTCTGTCGTTCAAGTTCAAATCAAATACCTTTTACGCGAAGGGATATTGACAGAGGACAAATGTTGATTAAACACAAGAGCAGTAACAGAACCAACATTTAGCCGACCCTTATTATTTCTATATCTAACACACACACAAAATGAGATATTTTTACTCAAATGTTCCTTTTTGTTCTATTTTAGTATTGATTGATATCATATCATTAAATGGTAATTTCATAAGTACATAAAGAGAGCAGAATTTGATGCCTTAAGTATTCATTATACTAGATAATTAAGGTTTGATTTGAAAGTAATGTTATTCGATCCAGCAGATATTCGAGCTAGAAATAAGCTTATATTAGCAAAATAATGTGCAGTATACATGAAATTACACTTACTAAATGATCCCATTCTTTCCCAATCTCTCATTAAAAATGTAGAACTATACACACAACACTTTCTCAACATAGATGTCAATGAGTTGATATATATACAAAAGTAATTTCTAAAATTCCTTAATATAGCTTACCGAACTATGATTTGCTACAATACTAACAGATTTGAAACCAATCTCAATGCAACAAAATGAAAGGATGGATAATATTACTTGCGATTGTTTGGCATATTATTTGAGGCAAATTGGTTAAACATTTGATACTCATTCACTACTATCAAAAATCAATTGCAATTGGCTAAAAAGGATGGGAAAGAAACAAATTCATGGCAAAGTTTCTAAATCGCATGAACCCCAATGTTAGATCAGTCAATTAAAAATAGCACAAGGTTCATTTTTGGGAATAATTATTATATTTAAATGCTTTTTTCAAAAATATATACTATGATACCAAAGGGGACATAATTATTTACAGCTTCATTAAAAATAAACTTTAATTCGTTACGAATTTAACATGCTGTGCATCTAATCTTCAAAAACCGGAGCGCGTGGCCTTCTTCTCAATAGTAAAATTTGAAACAAAAAATGTGGGTATGCACCTGAGACGCTAAGATATGTATTTACTGTATGAAATATGCTTTTTTCGGCACTATACTTGTAATATCTGGGAGCCGAGCGTTTAAAATGTAATAGAATTGATAATTGACAATTGAAAATTGATAAGAAATCTTCCAAATAAATCCATAATACGAGTATGTGAATAAGAAATTATAAATATAATTTAAAAATAACTGTTAGCATATTATTATGCAACATTCACTAAACTTTTTGCTAACTATTGAGTAAAAATTCTTTAATTTAGCTGTGTAAAATATGTAAAAAATATGAATAAATGCAAAAAAAAAAAAAAAATCCATAAATTTTTTTAATCAATCGAAGAGTTTTATATCATACAAATACACAAACATATGGCTGACTAAAGTATAATAATTACCAGAGATAATATGACAATATGCATTTTTGCATTCATTTTCTCAACAATGGTTTAGAAAGTACCCAACAATATTTTGAAATTTGACAGCGAACGATAATCAAATAGTTTTTTTTTCTTTTTTTTTTTTTTTTTTTTTTTTTTTTTGCTAATGAGGCTTGTATTTAGGCTAAGTAATAGTTTATCCTGAAACTGCTTTATCAATAATTTCATCAATTTATATGTTTAAAACTTGAAAAATATTCAGTAGATAATGCTGGCTACTGCTTGTTTAAACATCAGTAACTGCTGCACACCTAAAAAAAAAAAAAAAAAAAAAAAGCAACCCATCATTTAAGAAACAAAGGTTTACAATTTTCTGATAATTTTTTAGTACTTATTCGCTTATAGATATAGTTATTTAAATTAAAATAGACATAGATTAAATTACACTGCAACTTTAATTATGCACAAATCGAACATTTATTTATTAATTTTGGCTGATTTAGCACTATTTCTAACTTTAAATGGCCTTCGGAGCCACAAAACTCATTCGGAAAAAGGACGCACTTCATCTCTACGGTTTAACAAAAAAGCCAATGGGATGCTGAAATTATAGCGTTGTATATTGCTACAACTGTAGTATATATTCTGATATTTATAATCCATTTCGATCAATATTCATGTAATAATATAAAATCAAGGAGTTGTCAATTGGGATAATAATATATAATATGTGAATTATAAAATTGACTTTGATTCTGAGATTGGGGGGGGGAGAGGTTGGTGTTAGTAATAATTGTAATTGCTATTACCACTATACGATTAATACCTAAGATTGGATTATATTGAATTATATAACAATTGGTTATAAGTTATAAGTATCAATGATAACTGAGTAATAAAATATATTTATTTAGAATGGGGTTATAAATATATAAGGGGAAGAAAGAAACAGATAAATTCACTAATGTTCATTTAATAATCATGGAATATCGGTATTTTTATGATTTAGGAGTTGGTTGTATAATAATTGGGTTTAAGAAAGAATGCAATGGATCAAATCATACAATTCATATATTCTGCAGTAAATAGCGACGTTGTTTACTAACACCATAGGAAAAAAAGGGAAAATAGCAATTTTAAAATTTGCAGTTATTTATTTCTTTACATAGAATTGTTATAAAGTTATGCCTTTTCAGTAATATCTTCACATAAAACAGTTTCTGTAGCGATTGTCATAGTAGTTTTTTCAGAGAAGTTGTAGTTTATATCTAATTTACACCTTTTTTCCCGTGGTTTATGTTTCATATGTCCTCTGAAGGTTTTTATTCAATATTGGGTCTAATTAAATCAAATGTTTAACAAAAGTATACTTACCCTCTATGAGTCATTGATATTTGTCCAAAGATAAAAGAATTCACACCAGATTATACTACATGCACTGGCTCAGCAGTGATCAAAATCCACAAAAAGTCAATAAAAAAATGAACCCGTTATTGGAGATGTTAAATTTCTGTAGATAGTTACGAGATGGATTCTGCTGGAAGAAACTCTATCGTTTTGCTTCACCAAAAATATCACATTTTCGTCGAGACAATCAAAATAGTAGCTCATATTGCAGCTTAAAATTTATCATATCTGAGCCCCAAAATCAGTTTGGCACTACGGGGGAAAAGGTATAAAATGAGGTATAAACTACAACTTTTTTGAAAAAACTGTTTTATATGAAGATTATACTGGGAAGATAAAAGTTTATAATAGTTTTACGTAAAAAAATATACAACTGCAAATTTTAAAATTGCCAATTTCGCGTTTTTTCCCATAGTGTGCAAATTGATCCAAAAATAATCCAAAAAAAAATTATTCAATAGCTCATGAACTGTTAATTTAGTTGAAATAACGTATTAAATGGTTTTTGTACAGTTTCGAATTCTGCATTTGACTAAATAAAACTTGAATAAATGTTAATATTAAATTTTGCGTAAAATATGATTGAAAATTTAACAATTTTGTGAGGATACAAGCCACTTTTTATAGACATGTTTCAAATTTAAACTTTCAATATAATGCGCAGCAAAATTATCTACTGGTCAACAAGCTATCGATAAACTTTTTAGCTACATTTTTCATGGAGAAAACAAAAATTTTGTTAAATTTTTTTTCAAATCCAAAATTTGGAACGAGGGTATACTCGTCTTGTTTAGAAGCAAAATCGAGGATGTTCGTTTTTTAAGCATTTTTAAGGACATCTCCACGAAAAACTAATATTTTTAAAAAAAACTAAAATGGACCTAATAAAGCTCACAGAACTCTACAATAGGAACAGAAAACAACTGCTACGTGCTATAGCAAATATTTTGAAATTTATTAAAAAAAGTGCCAAAAAGGAAAAGAAAAAAGTGCCCAGAATTTTGCTATACTTAAGTATGTTAAAAAGAGCTCCAAACAAGTAAGTTTTATTATTAGAACGTGTTAATATTGCAGTGGAATTACATACTAAAAGCTTGATAATCATAAAATAACTTAATTTACAAGTATCACTCACAGAGTTCATGCCGCTTGAAATATTAAAGTGGAGCAATAGTAAAGAGATACTCAAAGTGAACACAATAACAAACGCATGCAAAAATACAAAATACTTTTGAACCAATACATGTCGTGTGAATGATAGCACCCTTGATCATAGTGCAATCGATTACACAAATGACATATATACCAAGAAGTATTTTACATAATTCAATAAATAATAATATCAAAGATATTAGGTTTAATCAACTATTCCCCTATGTCATAGTTACAGTACCAATGAATAAGATTTCAAGCACACATTAGAATTCACACCGTAAAATCAAGGTTACCTAAATAGATATAGCCAATATAGCTCCCAAAAGACCCACATTGTCGCACTTGACATATAACCCTTTATGGTCGATGCTTCGCATAATTTATCCTTTCAATATAATATTAGTAACAACAACTCAAAATTAGAAGATTAATGCATTCAAGTCTGATGGTATACAAGTTCTCTAAATCACTATAAATACCCTCATACTTTTTCAATTATATTTAATCTTCCGAAATCTTTTGTAATAAAACTTTAGCTGATTATAATTGTATTTCTACCGCTTTTATTTTTATATTTTTTTATTTTAGTAAACAACTTCGTTATTTACTGCAAGTATAACTTTTTTTTTGTAGAGATATGAGAGCTCAAAGTTTTTAAATTTTAGTAGTGAAATATCTGTAAAATCTGAAACATTAGCAACGAAAAAAGTTATACCGACTGCAAAAAATATAATATTTTCGAATACTTGTTTTTGGATTAGAGCTGGGCATCTCAGGTAGATTGGTATATACTTTTTCCTGGTATTATTGTGGAAAAAAAAAGTTAATCATGGATAAAAAGTGGGACCCAGTTTATAAGGAAAAAGATGTAACGATTCACATTACATAGCAGTAAAGTAACTGCATGAATTGTTCCAGTAATTAATTATATAAATACTCAAGCAGAAACAGATATTAAAACATTAGTGAAATATCTGTTTTATTCTTTCCACTTATTTTAATACTTTTACTTATATAAATCTATTGAATTACAATACATCAATATTACTTAATACTGCTTGCCCAATATTAATCTAATTAATACACAGTAAGTATTGCCAAAAGCAATATTAAAAAATACATTAGTAACGCCAACGCACACCACAAAGAACTTCTTCTAACAGCCAAACTATCTCAAGAACACAGTACTCCATTACAAAAGATACGAATTTTACTTGCTTTTAAACTTTCATGATGATTTATCGAGACTTGTTTAAAATAAATTCAACGTAAAAAGTACCGTTTATTATGAGCTTATAGAGAGGGTTTATATACTAATTAGATGAGTGGATTAAATGTGAATAATAGTGTAATTAGAATAAACATATGGATATTGTGTGAATATAATAGAATCATGCTTCTATAGTCCCATAGTAGCATGATGATAACCGCATGGAATGTAGCATTGTATGATTTGCATGTCAAACATCATGGTTTGACAAATACTCTAAACTGGTAATTCGGTAATTCCTAATTCTGATAGATCACATGAGATGTAAAATAAATTTTGGGATAGGTAGGATAATGTAACTAGCTCATATCTACTTAACAGTGTCTAAGATGTATATAAAAAGCTGTTAGTATAAGGTTATATTAGTTATAGAAAAGAGAGCATGTTTCTGACGTTAAAGCGTTAAAGTTTGAAAACTATTATGAAAATTGACTTTTTTGAAAATTCGTGTTGCACACACAGTTCTGTGTATGTAATGAGTCAAACAATTCATGTTTCATTCGTATAAAACCTTGAATCATTTCATATATAAATACAAAAAAATAGTTCCATGATTCCTGGTAGATTTTGTCTGTCTTTTTTTACTCTCCCTCAACATTTATTTATTCACTAATAAATATCTAAATAAATATATTTTATTACTCAATTATCATTGATACTTATAACTTATAACCAATTGTTATATAATCCAACATAATCCAATCTTAGGTATTAATTGTATAGTCAGTAATAGAAATTACAATTAGTAACACCAACCTCTTCCCCCCAAATCATAGAATCAAAGTCAATTTTATAATTCACATATTATATATCCCAATTGACAACCCCTTGATTATATAGACTTATTACATTAACCAAGGCGCCTACACTGTAATGATCGTTACTTTTGAACTAATAACAAAGGTAGTTAATATACTTGTATATATTATTTTTGTTGTTATAAATTGATGATCACTAGGTTGGTGAAGGTTGGTGTTCTTATTTGTAAATGAAATATGGAATAGGGTTATAAATATATAAAGGGAAGAAAGAAACAGATAAATCTACTAATGTTCATTTAGTCTGCATAGATTATTGGTATTTATATGATTTGGGAGTTGATTATTTAATAATTGGGTTTAAGTAAGAATGCAATGGATCAAATCATTACAGTTAAGATTATTATGGCACAACAGTTTATTATGATATGGTTGCTGCATCCACAGTTCTGTGTAGTTATCTTGGTTAAGATTATGGCACAGTTTAGTAGGACATGTTCTGTATTGCTGTGTGTAGTATGTTATAAAGCTCAGTTAATATCGTGCAATAATATGGAATTATGGTATCACATAGGTTTGATTGGATATATAAATATGTACTTATTTAGATTAGTCTTAATTAAAGAAGTTTGGATATAAAAGAGATGCTTTCCATCTTATAATAAAGTTCTTTAGTTTTTGTGTGTGATTTAATTTAACCAGTTCCTTTATTAAATTATACATTCTTTCTTGCAACAATATTTATCTTAAATCTTGTAGCAATTCAATGGTTTATATTGCTGTATAATATATAATAAAGCTCAGTTAATATTGTGAAATGTGGAACAAGTGTGTCGCTTAGATTTGATTGGATTTGCAAAAAGATGCTTTTTTAGATTATTAGTTATAATCAAGAAAGTTTAGATATAAAAGAGATGCTTATTCCATCATATAATAAAGTTCTTCAGTTTTAGTGTGCTGTTTCGTTTTATAACCGGGAGGTTTTTTTTTATTTTCATTAAATGATTTGGTACACATTTTTAACTTGAGGGTTAGTATAATTTCCTAGCGCAACAATTCGAATTTTACTTGAGCATGTACCTACAAAAAATATACAAAACTCATTTTAACATATGGAGTGTAACCCTTTTTGGGTATACCAGAGCGTTAATAAAGTATGTCAATTGTAAAGTGTAAAGTTTATCAAAAGTAGATAAAGTTTTATAATAAGAATACATTATTTTTTATTGATTAATTAATTGATCAGGAAAGAAAATAAGTGATGGTTATGATGTGTAAGTATTTAGCTGCTTCTACGACAAAAAAAAAAAAAAAATACAATAAAAAACTATTTTATAATAGTAATATCTAGTATCATCATTAGAATATGTTCTTAAAAAAAGATTTAATGGCAAAGGATAAAATTCAGCACATCGTAGCAACAAACATTTCACTAGTGTTTATAGTACCCCGTTCATTTCATGTCGCCTGTATGCGATTTATTATTTTGATGTATTAGGAAATGGATTCAGAAGTATTTCTGTTACACGTTACCAAGCCTAGCTCTCAAGTACAGCCTTTCAAGCCAACATCTTTTTAGTATTCATCTCAGTTTTGTTATTTGCGCTTTTAAATTAAGTACTTATAACAGGTATAGCTTGTCAAAGCGCCTTGAGATAGAATCTATTCAATCTTTATAGCGTATTGAGAGTTAACTTGTAACTCTATGGCTTAAGCACTGAAATTATGCACCGTATGCCTAAATGGAAAAAAATGCTCGCGCATATTTGAGACGTTATTAAGCTGTTAATACGGATCATAAATAATAAAATCTTTAAATATTAACTATTTCTACCACAAAAAAAAAAAAAATCCTTGAAATCTTTAAAGGTAATTAATTACGACTGTTGGACTATTCAACGGTATATTGTATGTAATGATTGTATTTAAATGCTTATGCTCTTATTATATTACTGTCTTACAGAAGAACAGAAAAATAGATAGCCATTTACAATAACGAAAATGTTCTATGAGCATTTAAGGATTTTCTGCTTTGATCTAATATTATGATATCATATTTAGACAGTTTGTATGTAATCTCATGATGGTTCTAAAATACTTAGAGCATTCTTTTTTATTTGACTGATACAACAATGCAGCATTGCATTTATAATTAAGTAAAAAAAAAAAAATCAATGATCTAACTGTGCATACATTTGATATTAAACACAAGGACAAATTTATATGCGGTAGTGATATTTTAACAAGTATATTAAATATTATGGAATGAGTTATATATATATAGAAAACAGGGAAAATGTAACTAGTCTCTAATAATAATTTACGGCGTTATGAATGAATATGTACATTATTATGCCGTTTTCTATAATTTGTCATTATTCGTACATATAAAAGCTTAGCTTTTGGTGTAATTTGACTATGTGTTTAATGATTAGTGATGATTTTTTTTTTGCGTTTATCTGTTACACATAAGATGATGCTGATCGGGGTAACTTTTTTTCAGATGAGCTATCTTCGGTTTTTATTTTTGTTGTTGTTTTTGTTGCTATTTTTAACTGCAATGATGATGATGAAGAATAAGATGCCATGTTACCAAGTGAATTATTATTGTTTGTTGCATAGTTTTTTACTAGGGGAAACGAATTATAATCAAAATGTTCAATAAATCGACTTGTCAATGGAGGAGGAAGGGGGAGTTTTATATCTTTTTCATCTTTTACCACAGCAGCAGCAGCAGCAGGATTTGGAAATAGGTCAATAGGTGAAAGACATTTTATAGGCGATAAAACATAAGGTAGTTTGGAAGATGCCTCAGCCATATTGGGAGAGTCACGATTATTATGGGATTCTATACAATTAGATTTTTAATATAACTGAATTTGTTGATTGCATTATTTATTATGCAAGTAATTTTAATTTTGTACCTGGATCTATTGCTTCTGTAAACCATTTTGGCAATAATAAAGATTTTTTCTTTTGATGTTGTTGTTCATGTCGTAACCCATCATGGCTGCGCTTTCTTTTGATACAACACCATACAAACAAAATAAGAAGAGCTATAAATAAAATACTTCCCATTACGGATCCTAAAATTATAGCGAGCTGATTATTGTTGGTAAAAGTATTTTCTTGTTGAACAGTAGCATTATTATTTGATAGCCACAAAGGCTGTGGTAAAAACTTAAAACTAGTTGTATTAAAAAATAACATACTTTCTTGCTGATCTGTTGTTCTTATTGCTGATGATGATATTGATGTTGTCCCTCCATAGAAAACCGCCAAATCTGCGGTAACTAGTGTAACGGTGCCTCCTAATACAGGATTAAAAAAAATTGAGGTTTGATTTTCATCTCTCTTTTGTTGATTTGTTTTACTGTTAGCATTATTTATTATTATAGGTGTAATAGTAATATTGTTAAATATCCATTTAGATATATCTAATTTCCAAAATGTGGTTTGTTTGATATGACTATTTGTTGCTGTCTCGCTATAGTTAAAACCTTGTGTAGCAAACGAAGACGACGACGGCGGCGACGACCAACATGGTATAATTATTAGACAGTCCGATGTTGTTGTACTAGTAGTCGAAGGTATTACTTTGATGGAATTAGTAGTGGTATTAAATGATGTGATAGTGCCAAGCCATAAAAACGTAAAAGGATCAAAACAATCAACAAATGTAATGTATACATCTTGCCTGGATTCGGTTCGAAAATGCAAAATCCATCTCGATGTTGCATATAAAGCAGAGTTAGAAAAAGATGATGGTGGAGGCGTAAAGGACGTAATTTCTAATTCATACCATACTCCTAATGTCGGATATCGTAGGTCGAGAATATATGTATCTTGTGATTCTGTTTGATTTATATCTTGTCCACCTTGTATTAATACATAATCATTGAAAGATGTCAATGTGTAATTTGTCAAAAAAGCTGATTTAGTGACGAATTTATCAATTGCAGCTCGAGATCCATCAAATGTCATGTTTGTTTCAGTTACAATAGTTAAATTTGGTAATATATTTTGTATTATTTGTATTGATTCTTGTTGTTCTTCAGGTATCAAAATGACTTTGCCCGATCTTGTGATGATACATGCAGAATTTGCTGTGTTAAATTTGCGGCTTATTTGTTGGTTTTGCTGTTGTGATATTATTTTAGGCGGATTTACATGAATATCATCATCAGCAAATGTTATCGAAACATTTTTTGCTTCCCCTATAATGTATAAAGTTTTGTTACTTGTAAACGCGCAATTACTTCGATTTGGTAATCCCAAATCATTGAGATCCAATGTTTCTATTCTTTTTAATAAAATCATTAGACAAGACATCCACCACCACCATTTTAGTTTTATGACATGCATGATTTATAAGAAATATAAGAAAAAATGAAAGATATGATAAAAGCGAAGAAAGAAAAGAGAAAAAAGAGACACAGAAGAAAAGAGAATAACAGAAAAAATGGGATTAGCAAAAATCTATATTTGAAAGAAGAAAAGCGCATTATTTATAGTACAACAGTAAATAGAAACACATTTTGGCTTTGTATAATGTCATTTGAATACAAAAAAAAATCAGACCTATTCCTGGCTAATTTTTTTTAAATTTATTATAAACTTCAATGGGCTTTTTCTTCTTTTTTATTTGACGTTGGCTCATTAGAATTGTTGGGTTGAGTTTATTGTATATATTTGAGATGTTGGTAATTTATTTAAAGGCGATAAAATAACATTGATTTGGCATTTAACCGGCCTTGTAGCTATATACACACAAAAAATGGTTAGTAACAATTTACTATCTATACTATCAATTCACACTTACAATTGCCAAGCAGCACCTATTCAATCATACAAAAAAAAATCATTTAAAGTTATTAGTAAAACGTCATTCTGTCGCAAAAAAAAAATAGTATCACAAGCTTTTAACTTACCAAGGAAAGGAGCACCGAAACCGAGACCCAAATACAAGGTCATCTTGATGGCAAGACCAGCTCTATTCTTGGTGTTGAAGGGAATGTTCTATTTTTTTTTAACAAAATAAAATCCGAGTTAGTTAATTCAGTTTTCTCATGTAATTTTATGCTTTCTTTCATTACCTGACCGTTGGCGTTGGAGAAATGGTAAAGATCAGAGCGAACTACTTGACGAGTAGAAGCACGCATGGCAGAACGGGCAAGGACGTTGGAGATCATTGAAAGTTAATAAATAATGAGGAGAGAGTGGGGTTGAAGAAAGAGAAAAAACAATAAAAATTATGTATTAGCGGACACAAAAAAATTGCTTCTACCATGGCAGGGTACTGGGACATTGATGGCCCCACAATACTTCGGTTTTCTGACATCATCATAGGGATTGTGCTGTTTTAAAATGCTCAAATAAAAATCAAAAAGCGATAGAATAATGTTAGTTGTTGAATTTTAAAGGCCTAAATTACCCTTATGCTAGACATAGATACCCATCTGTTATATGTATACACTTTAGTGTATTTTTGTGTTAAAACATGTGTTTTATTCTACTTTGCAATATATATTTTTCTCTTTTTTTCTCTTTTTTTTTTTTTTTTTTTTTTTGTAAGCCTTCAATCAGTCATTTGGTGGTAGCGGTCATTGAAAATCGACAAATTTCTACAAGCGTCGTATGATTTTTTTTTGTTCCAAAATGAACGTTTTTGAATTTTTTTAAAAAATTTCCTTGGTTTCCTCAAGAAGCGGTAAATAAGCATGATTATTGTTAATAAGCTTATTTGTATATATTTTGATGCTAAATCCAACCGTACGTTTTTCAAGTGAATACGGACAGTATTCGCTTCAAAATCTTATTTTTTAGAATTAATGGTTTTTACGCAAAAAGTCAAACATGCCAATAAAAAAGTACAAAGTAAACACTTTTATGCAAAAATTCAGTAAGGTTAGGTCATTTTTCATTAATATATACCATATTAAAAAATGCCGATAAGGGTGAGAAAAAAGCGATTTAGCGATTTTGATCGATTAATCCCTATAGTAGCAAGGGAAAAATTGAAGAAAATCGCTCAGAATTTGGTGACCAAAAAAAATTGCAAAAATGCATCAGATAGTAATTAGAAGTTGTGAGAAATGATTCGGCGTGTTTCAGAGCTTCTAGAATTGCATATATCTATATATATTAGCGTTTAAAATTCCTGATTTTTGAGTAAAAAAAGTGAAAAATGTAGGAGCATTAGGTGTTGTTTATAACAAGCATATACGTTTTTCTACTGAAATTTATTGCTCTCAATGCTAGGTATGCAAAAAAAGCTATATCTTGCATTTAAATTAAATTTAAAGTAGTTTTATCTCGTCTGTTGATACAAAAAAAAACCCAATGATGTTGATGGTTTTTCACTAAAAGTTGTCTAGTAAAAGGTAAAACTCATCACATGCATGCTAATTTATGGTTTTATTGAACATGCGCACTGAGATAAAGATCTATGTTACATAGTTATTGCCGATTTATATAGAGCCAGTAGCCCTTCTAGATATATTTAGGTCGTGAAATCAATATTAAAGTAAAGATTTTCGAATTTACCGAGATTTTTTAGACGTGTTTGCTGCGGTTATCACGTAAACCTGATTACACATAAATCCATTTAGAGACCCTTCTATAACACTATATTTTTTTATTTGACAGATATAAACATGTTTCATTGTTAAAACGGCTTAGATTCTATCGGCCAACTGTCCAAAAAAAGCAAAATCTTCAATAATGACTGCTGCTGCTGCTGCTGCTACAGCAAAAAAAAAAAAAAAAAAAAAAAAAAAGGGCGAATTGCACGCGAGTATATTTTATAGATAATATTGCTACAACTAGATATAAATGTTGTTATTAATAGGCAGAATGTCAGCAAAAAAGGACTTGTATGTGTAACTCTTTAACTTTATAATTGTTTAATTTTATATAAACACAGGAGAAAGTTTTTAAAAACAAACCAGAATTGCAGGCATCAAATTGGAATATTTTTGTAAAGCTAACATTATGCATAAAGATATTGTTTGTGTGACTCAGAGGAGCAGATCAAATAATGCATCCATGTGTATATTACTCAAAGCGACCTATCAATTTACAAAGTGTACATGTAATAAAGATCATTTTAACAAAGATCTGTGTGTTTAATTTCGTGCTCCTCAGTGTAACATTACGTGTTGTATTTTGTACAAGTTGAAATGTAATTGCCTTAGTTTAGAATAGCCTTTTAAAGACGTATTATTCGTTCAAATTGTATATATTATTTATTTTTAGTATTTTCCAGTAGCTAGAGGTGCATTAGGTCCAACATGTAAGTATTATATGGTCAATTTTATAATTGATGTAGGCCCACACTTTTTCTTAATATTGGCGCGGACCTCGGTATCGTTTATCTATTTAATAATAGCTGATTTAAATGAGCTATTAATATATATATTGGGCATTCAGTCCTCCGTTTAATTGGGTAATTGTATAAAGTATGGTGTTTCCCGGATAATTGTAAATATAAAAAAGAAGAAAGAAGAATGGAAAATCACAAAAAATGGTTTCTACTGGTATATATATATATATTACTACAAATGCAACTGTGATACCTGAACCAAATATTTACTATACAATTCATATATTGCCAAGTAAAATGTTGTTACCATTTTACCATGGGTAAAACTTTATACCAGCAAAAACTATAGAGTTACACATTTAGTGGCAAAAAAAAAAAAAAAAAAGAAAAAAAGAAAAATAAAGGAATTATGTTTGTTTCAACAAATCAAACAACCTTAGGAGTTGCTTATGTTTAATATCACATACTACTCCTTTATCCATTATGATTAAAATAACAGCATGTATATAATAAAAAAATCGTTTTAATGGCTGCTATCATTTAAACCAATTTCGTGATCCCCTTTTGCTACTGCTATTTCCCCTTTATTTTCTTATATTCTGAGCTTCTTTCAGCATATAACAAGATGGTTTTCCAACAAAGTAATGCTTACACGACAAGGCAACAATTCCTCGTTCTCAATCCTTAAATTGGACAGATTATCAAAATAAGGTAAGACTCTCTTTTATGGAATTATTATAAAAAAAGATTACATGTTGTACAAGCTAAATTATATGAACAAAAATGAAGTATTAAACCAATTCCCGCTTTTTAATGTCAAAATTATATAAGAAAAGCTTTTTTTGCAAGTTATATTTTGCCTGTTTCTTTTCTTTATATAATTCTTTTTGTTAAACTTGGATTTCATCGAAAAACAACCCCCTTTTACATTCATTAAATCAATTAAAAAAATCTCACTCGTTCCTTTTTTATTCTAAAATGCTTATCAAAATCTCTGCTGTAGCAGTCGCTATTCTTCAAGTTTCTAGCTTTGTTCAAGCTGCTACTTCCACTAAATCCGCCACCAAATCAACTGCATCAACATTATCAAAGCCTCAAGATTATTGGAAGAACTTCAAGTCTTTAGTTGATCCTTTGAACATTACTATTGCATCAATTCCTCAAACTACATCCAATGATCCTTCTGTTGAATGTACTTGGTATGAGCCTCCTTCCAACTTTGCTTTCAATGAAAAGGAATGGCCCACTCTTTGGGAAACTGCTACCTCTAACGGTATGACCAAGACCAGTGAATTCCAAGCTCTTTACAATTCCATTGACTGGACCAAGGCTCCTAATATCACTGTTCGTAAGTTGAACTCTGATGGTTCTATCAACATGTCAGGTTATGATGAAAGCAAGGATCCCGATTGTTGGTGGTCTGCAACTACTTGTACCAAGCCCAAGCATGACAATGTGAATGAAGATATTTATACTTGTCCTGAGCCTGAGACTTGGGGTCTTACTTATGATGATGGACCCAATTGTTCTCACAATGCTTTCTATGATTATCTTGAAGCTGAAAAGATCAAGGCTTCCATGTTCTACATTGGTTCCAACGTTGTCAACTGGCCTTACGGTGCTCAACGTGGTCAAAAGGCTGGTCACCATATTGCTGATCACACTTGGTCTCATCAATTGATGACTACTCTTACCAACACTGAAGTTTTGGCCGAACTTTTCTATACTCAAAAGGCTATCAAGATGGTTACTGGTGTTACCCCTATTCACTGGCGTCCCGTAAGTATTAATTTTAGTCACTGGATAATATTAAAAAAAATTTTTTTTCTAATTTCTATATCATTTTTAGGCATTCGGTGATGTTGATGATCGTGTTCGTTGGATTGCCACTCAACTTGGTTTGACTACTATTCTTTGGGATCTTGATACTGATGATTGGGCTGCTGGTTCTTCCGAGACTTTGGATACTGTTCAAAAGACTTATGAAGATTTCGTTGCTATGGGTTCTAACGGTACTTTCAAGAACAGTGGTCAAATTGTTTTGACTCACGAAATTGACAACACTACTATGACTCTTGCTATGGAATTCTTGCCCAAGATTAGAGCTGCTTACAAGAACGTTCTTGATGTTGCTACTTGTATGAACATTACTAACCCTTACCACGAATCTCAAGTTACCATTACTCCTTTCAATGCCACTGGTGCCTCCACTTCCTCTGCTGCCGCTGTCGCTTCTTCCACCGCTGACGCTGTTTCATCTGCTGCTGCCGCTGCTTCCGGTGTTGCTGACATTCCTATTAACTCTGCCTCTTCTGCTGCTGCCATTGTTAACAAAGCTACCACCTCTGCTGGTATGCAAGTTGGTCCTAATGGTTTGCTCATGGCTGCCTTTGCCGTTGCTGCTTACTTTTTCTAAACTAATTTAGTTTATTTACTATAACCTCCTCCCTGTGTAATAAAAAAACTGTAATTTGTTTAATATTATTTTTACCCCTTCCCTCTATTTATCATATACATATATTCATAGACAGTTAGCCATAAATTATGCTCTCTTAATAAATTTAGAGTTTATTATTGACAAAACTTAATATATAATCGTACTACATTAATGTAAAAAAAATTTAAACACATGTCATTTGATTCAGAATTTCAAGCACTTTTCTTTGCATTACATTCGACAACTGTGTGCGAGGTTATTTAAAAAATTCCTTGATTGTCAATGCTTGTATTCAATAAGATATTTGCATGGTTTTGAGTCCATGTAGGTTCATAATGTATGCAAAAAAAAAAAAAAAAAAAAAAAAAAAAACACCCCCACTTTACTATAATATTGCGTATACCCATAAATAAACAATAAACATGGAAAATTTTACATAAAATAAAATTACCAGATTATTTCCAGTATTCTTGGCATATTGTCTGTATTTAGTTGCATATAAATATGGCTGTAGATCACCGAAAAGAGCTCTTTAAAGGTAGCATATCACTGCAAAATTAACGAAAAAACGTGGATCCCACAGCCACCTCCGCCGTCCCTGGGTAGTACGTTGAAGTGCCTCTTTAAAATCCGAATTTAATACAATGTCTCATGATTGCCAGTAAACGTGCACTCCTTTAAAATGACTCAAAACTGCAATTCCTTATTATCTATAGCAAAGCGAGCTCCCCTCTCCCCCCCCTACACGCATCTGATTTAATATGCTGAGTAGAATACAGACTATTTTTTATCCCGAAAAATATACTTCAAATAGATCTGAAAATTCTTTTTAACAGAAATTTTGGTTATATTTTTTCAACATGATAGAGAAGTTGTATAACAATGTATTCATACTGGAGGGCTTTATAAAATAAGAATGACTAGAGAATTGATTTTATCCATCAGCGTAGCAAATTAATATTTATTTTCTGTTCATAATGAAGGATTGTGTAAATATTTAACGATTGAAAACCCATTAAGCCGAGGTAGCAATATTTTCGAGCATGAGCGCATATGAATATTAAACACTGAATTAATAGTGATGAAGCATTAAACACGCCAGAAATAATAAAGTTAGAATGTATATGACTGATTTAGAGCAGCTCTGCATTGTTTTCAAGGCAATAGCACCCGAAACAGTTGGTAATTGAGGCATTTTATATCCGGAAACCCGATAAAATGTTGTTTTCTTCATTTAACCTGATTTTTTTTTAAAAAAAAGTTTGTTTAGTCATACGAGAAAAATATTAAATCAGTTTCTAGGTAGCCCTGGGTATATATGTATGGTATGTAGCATAAATTCAACGATTACAAAAAAATTTTCATGCATTTTTGGGAGCCTAGCGAAATAAAATAAAAAGCGGGGAAATTAAAATTGGTGTATTTTATTTAAACTACATCATTAAGTTAACGGGTTGTAGATATATAAATATAAAAATTGAGTATTATATAATCCAATATGTATACAAATGTCTTAAAATAACTGCATCTAGTCGTTGGCCTCATTACTTATAGATTCCAGATTGAAATAAGCAGGGCCAGGGCTATATCGGTATTTCATTATTAGAATTTTCACCACTGAGTTATATTCTTAAAAATGTTTCCTAGCCAACGAATTCGTGCGCGTGTTTGAGATATGATTAGCAGTGGTTCGCTTTAAATGAAAAAGAGAACACAACACAAAAACATGGTATATCCTTACAGTCACAAAGTTCCCTTTTCTTAATCTTTTTTTTCACAAACTATCATAAACTTCTTTCCTTGTTACTCATAAAACACACATATGAAGGTAAGGAAATTAGTGCTTTTTTTTTATGTACATTTAAATATGTAGTTTTAACATGCATACATTTTCAGTTTGGAAAACAAATCCAAAGCCAACAATTTACAGAATGGAGTCCATATTATTTAGACTACAAAGGCTTGAAAAAGTTTATTAGTTCTTTATTAAATACACCAGCAGATAGTTTGAAAGCATTGGGATTACCGCTTATCGGTATAGAAGAGGATCGTGCAAAACTACTACAGTCTCAAAAGGCTGCGTTCTTTTTTAAACTTGAACGGGAGCTCGAAAAGGTAAATACTTTTTTTTTTTTTTTTTTTTTTTTTTTTTTTTTTTGTGATCCATGCATTTGGTTGTTTTGTCGCCATAGTAACCTGATCTCTAATTTGTCACATTTGTAGATCAATTCATTTTATCTCCAAAAAGAAAATGAACTTAAAGTGAGACTGAGAACATTAATTGATAAAAAGAAGGTACTTCAATCCGATACTCGTCGACTTAAACACGCATCTACACTTTTTAAAGCAATCCAAGAAGCATTTGTTCAATTTGAACAAGAATTAACGAAAATTCAGGTAAATCAAAAATTACAAAGATATTGATTTCTCTCGAGATATTTATTGTAATCTATAGAAATATGTCGAATTGAATAACGAAGGATTTAGAAAGATATTGAAAAAATGGGATAAACGATCAAAATCTTCAACAAAAGAGCTCTATCTTTCACGTCAAATCGATATTCAACCATGTTTCAATACTCAAGTTTTGTGTGAATTATCCGACATGGCATCAGCCAATCGTATTGAACTTTCCAACATTCAAGATGGTATACCCATCAGTCCTGTATCCAGCAACTACAATATTATGGATAACAGCAATTTCGTAAATAGCGGTGATGAGATTGATGATATTGAATTAGAACTTGTAAAGGCTGTTTCCAGTGGCCAAGGTTCACTTGTACGAGAGATTTTAACTCGCATTATGCAAAATCCATCACCTGAAGATCATGGCAGACTCACGCGTGTATTCTGGCATGCTTGTTCTGAAGCACCCAAGGAGATCACAGATATGCTGATTGAAACACAGCTTGTCAATTTCGAATATGTAGATGATATCATTGAACGATCATGTCTGCATGTAGCTGCCATGAACGGAAAATTATATCTGCTTGAAATCTGTACAAAACACGGGGCTAATGTTGAAGGTACAGATGCTTATGGAAGAACTGCTCTTCATTACGCTACAATGAATGGCTTTACGGATTGTGTTTCCTTTTTACTTACTCGTCAAACTGATATCGAATGCCGCGATCATGATGGTTTTAGTCCCTTGATTTATGCTATAATGAATGGTCATACTCATTGTGTTGAAATTTTGATTCAAGCAAACGCCAATATCGAACCTCGTCATGAAGGCGATCATATCCCGTTATCCTTGGCTTGTCATTTTGGTCATACCGATATTGCTCTCATGCTTTATAATCAAGGTGCCAAGAACTTACCTAATGCCGAATCTTTGTATCCGCTTCATCTTGCTGCTCGTCAAGGACATGCAGAATTATGCCGTGTGCTCTCTCAAAATAAGCAAGAACTTGATAAACCTGATAAATACAACACCTGGACTCCTATATTTTGGGCTGCTAATGATGGACATGTCGATTGTGTACGCATATTGATTAATGCTGGTTGCAAAGTGAATGCAAAAGATGAAAATGGTAAAACTGCTCTTTATTATGCTGCATGGGAAGGACATATGGATTGTGTTCAATTATTGTTGGATGCTGGTTGTGAAGTCGAACCTGTAACTGAAATCATTAGTGCATCTGCTCCTCAAAGCCCACCTAGTGCTAAAGGAAATGGGGAAGATGATGAAGATGATATGGAATTAGATGTGATACCTTCCTTGTCTTTGCCTCCACCTATCATTCCTTTCCGTATTTATGGTCATAATTACTTGGATCGAAAGTATCAAATTCAAATCAGCCTTCGTCAACCACCTATTCGTCTTTATGATAATGCTCAAATATCTTCATTACGTCTGATTATTTCTTCCAAGCCTGATACTGGCATGATTCCTCATAGCGTTATATTGCCTTTGGTAGATGATCGAGATGTATTTAATTTCCAAGTAGATAAATTAGATGATTTCTTGTTGGAATTTGATATATTAGCTACATTTGGTTCCAAGGTTTTAGGTCGTGGTGTAGCATTACCTCAGTCATTTTCTTTGGTTGATTTCAAAATTGCAGAAGGCCATCGTACTATTCCTTTATTAGATGGCCATCTTAAAGTTATTGGTGAACTTTCATACGATTATTCAGTTATCAATCCTTTCCGTGGAGTTCAATTAGAGATTGGTGGTCGTATTGAAACTTACTGGAAATCTACAAATACTGTCTTACCTGCTCCTGCTCCTGCTCCTACTCCTACTCCTACTCCTGCTCCTACTGCTACAAATAGTATTGAAACTTCAATGATGAATTCTACTGAAACAACAGAAACTAATAATAATTCTACTGATGGTTCTTCATTTGTAACGTCTACTACTCTTACAACTACTACAATCTCTACTACCACTACTACTCCTAATTCTACTATTCAACCTCCCAATGCCAATGTTGCTACAACAACAACAAATTCTCTTTCATCCACTGTACCTTCCTTTATTACTGCTTCATCTTTATCAGGTGATTATGTCCAAGTTGTTATTCAATTAACAAAAGACCTTGTACCTGTTGTATTTTCCAATTGGATGGTGCCTTACCAAGGTTTAGATTTGGCCGTTTCTGATTTAACATTGAAGCAATTCATTCGTATTGGTGAAAGTATATTAAAAGATAACCAACCTCATTCACCAAACAATACAGATGAAATTTGTCCCATCACAGGAAACAGTTTTATTATTCAAAAATTAAACAATTACAAATCATTCCTTTCTTTAGAGCAGGTACTAGAAGTAAGTTGTTGTATTATTCATATCTCAATGCAATTCAACTAAATATTTCGTAGAAACTTCCTTTAACTATGGGAATTCATCTCGAACTGAAATACCCTTCACCCAGTGATCAAAGTCTTTATTCATTTACTAATATTGCTGGACGAAACACATTTGTTGATACTATTCTTCAATGTATTTATGACCATGTTCGTTCTCTTTCTCCTGATACTGCCAGTCGTAGCTTATTCTTTTCATCCTATAATCCAGCTATTTGTATGGTAGTTAATTGGAAGCAACCTAATTGTAAGTAATTAAATATGACTTTTTTCCTTCCAATTTTCTAATTAAATTATAGATGCTGTATTTTTTGGTACATATTGCGGGCTCAATATTCACCGAGGATCTAAGCGTCGTCTTACTGAAGAAGAAGAAACACCAATTGTATATAAAAATGATGATGTGCGATGTTCTTCATTAAAGGAAGCTGTCAAATTTGCCAAACAAAACAATTTATTAGGTGTGATTTCTGGTGCACAAACTATTGTACAAGTGCCTTCACTTATCAAAACTGCAAAAGAAAGTGGGCTGATTTTGGTTACAGCCGGAAAAGTCAATTCAGACATAAGATACCGTCATATTCAGGAACGCTATGGTGTAGATGCCATGATGATAAATCAAGTGGTTCATTTCAATATGTCCATGGCTGGTGCTGGATTCTAAACAAAATACTATTACTATTATTTCTATATGCCCCCCTCCCGTTCTCTCTCTCTTTTTTTTTTTCTATATACATATATGCAAAATTCAATAAACAGTTCCTCAAACATTTAAGCAAAAAGTGCATTGATTTTCTGAATTTTAAATATTTTTCGTACCATGTTCAAGCTTTTAAACAATTTTGCGACCGTTTAAAATATATATATATATATATATATATATATATAAATTATACACGTTTATTTCTCTATTATATAGTATTTAGAATAAGCATATCTTTTTTTTTTGAGAGAGAATAATATAGATGGATTAGTTGGTTAGTTTTATGTACAAAATGACATATAGAAATTAAGCTAGCACCACCTAAACGTATGACTATTTCAGCCTGGTATACTTTACTACAGATACTCGAATACAATAATGTGCAAACACATCATCTCTTGAGTAAAATCTATCTCCTAAATTTGCATGTAAATTTAGCGAATAATTTTTTGCCATATTTGTTGCAAAAATGCATGAAAAAGGTTAGGATCGTGGGATAAATTTTGGATTTTAAAAGGCGGTATAGTATCTGATGAACGTCTATAAACCTTTGGAGCAGGAATAACGTTACTCAAAGTAAGTATGATATCAAGGAAATCTAATACCCTAAGCACTATTAGGACTATTATCACAAATATATTGTTGTGTGAATGTTATATTTTGTTTGTTTGTTAATATCACGTTAACTTTTTTTTTCTCCCTACCTCCTTAAAACAGTAGTAAGAACAAAGTGTCAGACACTGTCCGTCTCACTTGGCAGTTGGACAGTTGCAAATAGAGATATAAGGTTGATGCTAAATATATTTCTTTAAACTTATCAATTAAAATATTTTGAGAATAAAATTTGTAACAATATCTGAAAGGGATACCCGTATTATTTATCTTTTTTCATGATAGTTGTAATAATATTCTCTCTTTAATTTTTATAAATCCGAAAACAAATCAAAGGTACTCATTTTTGTCATGTGCTTCTTCAATGAAAAGAACAAAAACTACTTTTTATAAATGAACATTGGAATACATTTCATTGATTTATAAGAGATTGGCATTAGATACCGCAATTGAGTTATGCCTATTTTTGTAGCGAATTTCACGGCGAATTTAATAGTGTTAGTTACAATGTCTATAGATGTGCATATCTCGTAAAAGATCAATTGAGACAATACTACGCCTTACTCCTGGATTTTTTTTAAAAAAGGACATCAGTCTATTACACAAAAAAAGATATAAAAAAAGCGGCTTCCTTTTTTTTTTTTTTTTTTTTTTTTTTTTTTTACGCTTCTGTTTTCCTTCATCTCTCTTACATATCAAGTTCTGATTCAATGATAGCTATCATGTAAGTTTAATTATATTCCTATAACTGAGTCAAGTGTTAACATCTTCTACACGAGTAGCTGGTGATTCAATTATGGTTCTTTTGGTGCTCTTTGGTGTCTATTAGATAGTTTATTATATTAGTTTTGCTTTTGCCCTTTTTTTAATTCTTTTACATTTTTTTTGTACATATTCTTTAGCTCTTTCTATGGGTTTTTTTAATGGCACTTAATGGTTTAAGGCCTGTGTATGTCCGTATCTGTATATCTATGTGTCTGTGTGTCTATGAGTGTGGTCATCTGTCTTCTTTTTGTCTTTTTTTTTATGACTTCAGTGTACCTTTTTCCCCATAGAATTGAGTTTTCCTAAGAAAATAACGATTGTTGTCGTTTCATATGCTTGTAGCAATAAAATAAATCATAGCACAATGCATGATAAAAGAGCAATTCACTTAGAAAACTAAATATAAATGAAAAATCTTAATTTACTATGCATTTTCATTGAAGATGTTGCGTAGTAACTTCATCTTACTGATGAACATAACATTTTATATGCAAATGTACAAACAAAATGAATAAATCGAACCCTAACGCTCAAAAGGTTCGTTTTTTTCTCGTTTCATTTTTAAACAATTTATATTGCAGCTGTGTGATGTGATATAATATACACATTAAATGTTCAGTATTTTGAGAATTGGGTTATCTACCATATTTAGTTTGCGTTCAAAATATGCAATAATTTACATTTTCGCTGGTCCCAGAGAATTTAAAATTTCGCTTATACCCGACCATGTTGCATATAAAAAGCTTAAGTTAAAAATGTTAGAATATAAAGCTATCTACCTAAAACATGGTAGCGCTCATGAAATTTGAATTGCTTCAATAACAAGCCTTTTTAACCTCTTTTTTTTTAAAAATAATCAAGATAATTTGATTTCTTAATTATAAACAAATAAATATGATTCTTGGGTTTTCTGGATAGCTAAATTTACAAAAAAAAAAAAAAAAAAAAAAAAAAAAAAAAAAAAAAAAAAAAAAAAAAAAAAAAAAAAAAA